>CM070030.1:0-24150 GCA_036247105.1 Cirrhinus mrigala
GGTGTTTTTCCCTAAAGCAGGTCTTGGACTGAAGGTCTGTCTGCACTGAGGGCAGCTGTAGACTCTCATCTGATCCTCCTGATCCCAGCAGCCTGTAATGCAGCTCTTACAGTAACTGTGTCCACACTGGATGGTCACTGGATTCTTCAGGAGATCCAGACACACTGGACACGTCAACTGATCCTGAGAAAATCTGGCTTCTGCCATTTTACTGCATGAGTACAGAGACTCAAACATACAACAGCTCAACTAAACTTCAGTTTCTCTTTCACTGAACTCCTGATTCCTGTTTCCTGGTTCTGTATTTGAGTGACGTGTGTAAAACAGGCGTTTCTACGAGTCTGTAAAGCAGGTTCAGAGCCACTAGAAGCCAAGCCTGCTACAACTAATGTTAACACTGCAGCTTTGGCAGTATGCCATTTTTTAACTGGATGTCAATCGAAGAATGGAAAAAGGACATGAGTAATTTTTAAAATATTGTATTCTATTGTCCATTGTTTAATGACAAAACAAATATATTCTTTTAATGACTTCTCAGTTTGAGTGACTCCTATCAGTGTTATTTATGCCCAAATGAAGCATTTTTTATGAACAGAAGAAAGGAAATATGAATAATTAATCATAACTTGTTTGACCAGCTGCCACTGTAACTGAATTAATATTACAATCAACTAATCTGTTCATCCATCAAACATTTGAGAAATCTGTAATCAGAAAATATGAAATTAGGTCTCCAATGAACAGATAATTGAAAGCATAGTGTGTCTGAAATAATCAAGTATCTAATTAAAAATACAACAAACCTTGAAATTGGAGTCAGACTAAAACAACAAAGGAGTCAGAATTAAATTAGAAACCAAAGTTTTAATAAATCATCTGATTTTTTTAAGAAGCACAAGAGAAGATGCAGAATACGTTGTATAAATTGGAATAGTTTGCATTATCGACACTATTTTCCTGTTTGACAGTGTAAAGCTGCTTTGGCACATTCTGTATTGTAAAAAGCGCTATATAAACAAAGGTGACTGGATTTGATTTAAAAGGAATTAAAGAATATTCACGTGATTGTGCACAAGTTTTCTTAAACTAAGGCACAAACACATAACTAAGTCTGTAAGACCACAAGTGCACATGAAGTGTTTTATTTGGGACGGGGCCCAACATGTTCTGCTGGTGCTGATCCTCTAACCATTAGGCAGCAACAAGTGACTAGATGTAGTCTCGGATGAAAGTCTGGATGGTTTGACTGTTCGATGGTGCTGGATTTGTGATCGAGTTCATCTGGTTGAAGACTGACATCTTCAGTGATGTTACTCTGACTTGGTTGTGTTTGGGAGAGTTCTTTCCTGGGTGGAAAATTGCAACATGGATTAAAGTCCTGCAAGTTTACAGCTCCTTAGTTTGTCTTGACTAATGCAAAAGGTGTAATTTTGAGTGGGAAAAGTTTCTTTGTTTGGAATCTGACTCATCTGTCTGCCATTATATGATTGGCTAAGGTGCCTCACATGATCTAAGTTAGCAGTTATGCTTATGTTTATTGTCTGTATGTTGTTGTTGTCTCTGTGTACTGGAAGCTAAAGATACTTAAACAAATTTCTAGTATGCGCAAGCATACTTGGCAATAAAAGCTCTTTGATTCTGATTCAGATTTTTCCAGTGGTAAGTACTACAAACCCTCACATCTCCCATTAATAAGACAATCTCTGGCAGGTTCTTCATTCCTGCTGAGTTTAGTCTCGACACACCTGGCTGCTATTAAAGTAAATGCAAAGACCTTTGGCACATCCAAAATCGGGGAATGTCTGAGGAGGTACTACATTTGAATTGGAACTTAGGGGAGCGCAGGGCACAACCTAACACTTTTTGAATTTCTCAGTTTGTGTAAATCCACGTGGAGTTCAGAGTATAATTTTTTATCCACATTAATTTCACAGTTGTCTAGTACAAATAGGTCGCTTTGTTACATAATTACAGTATATACGTTTTTCGTTATTTACCTCAAAAGAACGGAAGTGAAAAGTGCCAACCCCGTAGGCGGGATACATTGTAACACGTGAGAGGCATGTTGCAACATGACCATATGACAGTTTAAAATGTATTCTGATCGACTGAAAAAAATATACACGACTAACTAAATATTTTGTCAATAAAATAAAATGACTAACTTTTTCAAATAAAATAATAACGTTTTTTAAGAATCTAAAAAAGTCAAATTTTTGAGGTTCACAATGAACACATCGCAACCATGCGTGGGCAAAACACAGCTATATAATATAGTTCAAACAATGTAAGCAAATAGATGAAACACATTCAGAAAAACACTTCAAAGAAGTGCAAAGAAGTGCTTCTCATGTTTATTGCCATCTTATGATGAATCGCTTGTTATTATCCTCAATGGTAAGTCGCTTTGGATAAAAGCATCTGTGAAAGGAATAAATGTAAATGGACCTAATTTTTGTAATCTGATTATGTAATCCAGATTCCATGTAATCGGTTACTACCCAGCACTGCTGGTAAATCAGCTGACCTGCTACTCCAGCCAGTGAGGCGACTACGGAACTACGGAACACAAACATAGATTTACATAGAAATTACATAGATTTAATGTTTTTTACACTGTACAAACTGTATTTTATATCCCCTTAACCGAACCTCAACCCTAACCTTAAATATTCTCACAAGGTCAAAAATGACTGGTACTACAATCCTTGTTAGGACATTTGGGGCACGGTTAACAATGGACCCTTTTCACAAAACTGAACATCATAAACATCATAAATGCTTGAATTTTTTTCATATTTAGATATTTTTTTTTTAATTTATGTACATTTATAACATTATACTTTGTATTAAATCACCTTTTCATCAAATTACAAAAAACTAGTTAACGCTAATGCGAGGGTGTTTCTAATGCCGCGTCTATGGGAGGGACGGTAAATTTGACATTGTTCTCTCCTCTGACTGCCGATATCAGTCTTTCTCAATTTTATTCCTTTTGATTGAAAGTTATTAAAACACTATCGTGGAGTTTTCTTTTGTTATTTGAGCAAATGGGAAAGCAAAAAATATATTTGTGGTACTGTCCCATTCACTGCTCTTGGATTTTACCCAACTATGACGACTTCCACTATGAGAAACCCGGAAATGTGAGAAAGGTCCATTGGGCGTTAATTGGCATGACAATAAGAACAGCGGTCTGTGACACAAAATACAGAAGAACACTAAAAAGTAAAGTGGCTGAGAGAGCTCAACGCACTGTAATGTAAGAAAACACATACAACTAGAAAAAGCACCAGCAAACTAAGAAAACATCATCAGCTGGACAGCATCCGCGCTGCAAATACTCCCTACACAACCAAAAACAGAAACATGCTGCAAAAACAGGAACGCACTGCAAATACCCACAACACAAACAAATAAAGAAACACGATCCAAAAACAGAAACACACTGCAAATACTCCAAACACAAAAACGTGCTGCAAGCACAGACCACAACGGTGGGAAACCCAACAATGATTATAGTAAAAGTGTAGTAACCATGTTGTTGTTTTTTCCCCACGCACTGATTACCATTTGTGTACATACCATGGTTAAAGTATGGTTAGTGTTTTTAGTTTACTATGGTTTAACTAGTTACCATTTGTATTTGTATTAATTTTATTTGTAGCGCTTTAAGCTCTCTCGGCCGCTGTAGAAAAGGGCATAAGGTCAACAGTGAAAATGATTTATTGAAATGTAATTTGACTGATACACATACAAATCACAAAAAAACACATTGTCACTCAACAGGACTCACACACACATTAATCTTACTGTCTACACAAGGATTTATTGCATACATTTATTCAGACAAGTTATTCAGTGACAGAAGTTCAGCTGCACTATTAATATAATGAAGAGAAAAGAAGCAGGGTTTCTGCAGATATGAACAAGTGAAATTTTTTAAGACCTTTTTAACACCACCTTATATGAAAATTAAGACCTAAATCTCTAATAGATATACACATGATATGAAATACATATATGTAATATTTCATGTCTTTAATGTAAAAAGAAAAAATTTCATTGCTGTCATAAATGATATTTATTACTACGATATACAGTAAATTTATATTCTACAAAAAATATCCCCAATATTTTCATCAATGTTCTATCAGCTTTTACATACTTAAATCTGCATTTTTATTTACCTCTATAAAGGTCTACTTTTTTTACTTTTGAAATGTATGCATCACCTTTCATGTCAAATTATAACAATTTAACAATGAATTCTATAGGGCTGTTACCAGTCAGATTAAATAATTTACATAGCAAAATTAAAACAGCAATAGATTATGTTATGAGATTAATGTTTTAAATACATTTATAAACATACAAGTAAGGAATGGTGGAGCGAAAATTCATACTTTTAAACATACTAAATTACTAGTAGGTGGCGGTAAGTTACTTAATGAGTGAGTCATTGAGTTATTTACTGATTCGTTCAAAACGCTGAATCATTTAGTAGCAAAACACAGCCGAGTTTTGCTTGGAGAATGTGCGCTACACTTCTGCTGTGATTCTTGTTTGGAACTATTTTTTTGTTGGTGAAATAGAACAAAACAGTAAATATTGCATCTAAAATGTAAGTAACTTAATAACTACTTGACTAACTACTTTTTTGTTGAACTAAAATCAACGTAACAACTTTACATTTTGAATTTTTAACTGTACATTAAGTTGGCTATCTATCTATCTATGCCAAGCAACCAGAATCATGCTAGAAACTTGCTAATCATGCTAGAAACATGTTAGCAACTTGCTAATCATGCTAGCAGCATGCTAACAACTTGCTAATCATGCTAAAAACATGCTATCAACTTACTAATCATGCTAAAAACATGCTAGCAACTTGCTAATCATGCTGACACCATGCCAACAACTTGCTAATCATGCTAGAAACATGTTAACAACTTGCTAGTAACTTGCTAATCGTGCTAACAACATGCTAGTAACTTGTTAACAACTTGCTAATCATGCTAGAAACATGTTAGCAAAATGTTAACAACTTGCTAATGATGCTAGAAACATGCTAGCAATATGTTAGCAACTTGTTAAACATACTACCAACATGCTAACAACTTGCTAATCATGTTAGAAACATATTAGCAACTTGCTAATCATGCTAGCAGCATGCTATCAACTTACTAATCATGCTAAAAACATGCTAGCAACTTGCTAATCATGCTGACAGCATGTCAACAACTTGCTAATCATGCTAGAAACATGTTAGCAACTTGCTAGTAACTTGCTAATCATGCTAACAACATGCTAGTAACTTGCTAATCATGCAAGAAACATGCTAGCAACTTGTTAATCATTTTAGAAACATGTTAGCAACATGCTAACAACTTGCTAATCATGCTAGAAACATGTTAGCAACTTGCTAATAATGCTAGCAGCATGCTAACAACTTGCTAATCATGCTAAAAACATGCTATCGACTTACTAATCATGCTAAAAACATGCCAACAACTTGCTAATCATGCTAGAAACATGTTAGCAACTTGCTAGTAACTTGCTAATCATGCTAACAACATGCTAGTGACTTGCTAATCATGCAAGAAACATGCTAGCAACTTGTTAATCATTTTAGAAACATGTTAGCAACATGCTAACAACTTGCTAATCATGCTAGAAACATGTTAGCAACTTGCTAATAATGCTAGCAGCATGCTAACAACTTGCTAATCATGCTAAAAACATGCTATCGACTTACTAATCATGCTAAAAACATGCTATCGACTTACTAATCATGCTAAAAACATGGCAACAACTTGCTAATCATGCTAGAAACATGTTAGCAACTTGCTAGTAACTTGTTAATCATGCTAACTAGTGTTACTTTCGTCAACGAAAATGATGACTAAATATCGTCGTCAACGAACCTTTATCACATGACGAAAATGAGACGAGACGCAACGTAAATGCTGGTCGTGTGATGATGACTATAATTAAATTTATAATGCAATATTGTTGACGAATAAAAACGAGACTAAATGTGGTTTACAAAATAAAAACTATGCTAAAATGTCTCTTCATTTCCGTTGACGAAAATGAGACGAAACGAAATGTTATAACGATATTTCGTTTTGTTTAGTCGCGTTATTATTATTATTTTGCAGTATTTCTGAAGTGGGCTGCATCAGGTCGCACTGCGCAGACGCAGGCGACGTCACTTTCTCAAGACCCACTGGTGGACTGGGGGGATTATAAGCCTGAAATTACAATTATTAAGACTATTAGACAGTTATATACCCTTATCAGCACATGTTGAAGTAGATTCGTGTCTGAGAGAATATGCGCCGTATTGTAGCGTTAGAAAACTCTCTCAGTTATTTTTTACTTTCACTTTCTATACAGTGAATTGTAAAGTTAAAACTGAAGTTAAGACGTTCACCGGCATAACTACTGCGCAAAGTTTGATATCCACTGGCTCGCCTTCATGGTTTAAAACCGAAATACTTCCAATATAGCGACGTAACCGCAAACGCCCATTCATGCACCTTAAACGGTGAAAGAGGAATCAACTCGGTATATGCTGCTCAGTCTGAAACATGTCTTTGTGTTTGTGCGCGCTTCGGGTGTATGCGAGAACAGCGCGCAAGTAACGAATCGAGTTCTGTTTCATTTCTTCCTCTTGTGATTTTAAATAGCTTGAACGTGTAAATTGGCAAATTAACCTGCGAAATCACATGACGAACTGTGGGGTTTTGACCTGGTCCGTACGTATCACACTGCGATCCATTTAAGCTCTAATAGGGTATATGAAAGATCAGAGCCAATGCTTCAGGGAAATTGCTTTGCCGGTCCAATGGCAGACTCCAGGCAAAATTTTGTGTTCACCGTTTGACATACACCAATCACGTGCGCATATTTGTATCTTGACTATACTACTAGGTACTTATACTATATTGAGTGGGTTAAATAGAATTGCATTAGTAAAAAGAGACTAAAATACAATTTTCATTGACTAAAACTAGACTAAAATGTCATCAGTTTTCGTCAACTAAAACTAGACTAAAATGCTCAGACTTTTAGTTGACTAAAACTTGACTAGACTAAAAAGAGTATGAACATCACTAAAACTAATAAAAACTAAAATGGCAGCTTCACACAAAGACTAGACTAAAACTAATATTAAAACAGGCTGCCAAAAACAACACTAATGCTAACAACATGCTAGTAACTTGCTAACAACTTGCTAATGACGCTAAACATGTTAGCAATATGTTAGCAACTTGCTAAACATACTACCAACATGCTAACAACTTGCTAATCATGCTAGAAACATGTTAGCAACTTGCTAATCATGCTAGCAGCATACTAACAACTTGCTAATCATGCTAAAAACATTCTAGCAACTTGCCAATCATGGTAGCGGTATGCCAACAACTTGCTAATCATGTTAAACTTCAAACTACTTCAGACTGAAAACCATCAGACTTTTTAAACTTTTTAACCTTTCTTTACTTTTCAAACTTTCTGGTCTGGCTTTCTCAAGCGAACTTAAAGTTTGTCTTGACTAACTTTTTTATCTAGTTTGTTGAAGTCTCTCACAAAGAGAGATCACAGGCTGATTTTAATACCAGAAATACACCATCCATTATCAATCGCTGTTTACGTTGAACGTATTAAAATAAGAAGAATCATTCTTGCGTTTTGATGCTTCGCTGGTTAGTTTTCGTCACTTTCATTTGTCCGGTCGGGCAAGTAAAAAAAAATAAAAAAATAAAGTAATCTTGCTGTAGCTGAATTAGCTGTAGCTTGACCTATTTGTATAATTAATATTGAGTAAATTATATACAGAAAAAACTGAAGTTTAAATTTTATTCTGCTGCTGCGTTCCTGTCGGATGGCGCAGTGACTGTGAGAGTCTATCCAATGAGAGAGAAAGCTTCGGTCTGTCCAATGATTGTAAACACTGATTAGATCTGTCAGACTGAAGATATTTTAGCAGTAATGTGACCAGAAATATTTAAGACCCATCAAATATGAATTTAAGACATTTTAAGACTTTTTAAGGATCCGTGGACACCCTGAAAAGAGACTCTATAACATCTTACTGTTACTGATTTAGCCTGCAGCTCAAAGCATGTTGGGTCGAATTTCTCAACAGTCTATTCTAATTCATCAACAGTTTCACTGATGATCCATTAAAAACAAAAATCCCAGGATAGAGCGGCTGAGTGAATGTGGTCTTTACTTTGTGGATGAGTCTCGCTGTGTCAGAGATGCTGAAGAAGGACAGAGTTCCTGCACTGTGATCCACAAACACTCCTATTCTACTGCTGATGGGCTTTACATGGAGACCAGTCCATATGTTATTGTGTTTGAATAAGTATTTGGAGGGACGGCAGAACAAACTCCAAGACTGATCATTAGATCCAAACCCACACTTTTTACCCATTCCCTTTCTGCTGATGCTCTTATATGACACAGATATAAACACACCTCTCTCTCCACTCCACTCCAGCTCCCAGTAACAGCATCCACACACACTCTCTCTACACAACACCTGATACCAATGATCAAATCTGTCTGGATGATCGGGATACGACTGGACTGTTCGAGTGTTAGTAATCACTCTGTTTCTCTCAGACAGATGGAGATATTTATTCACTGTGTTCAGATCCAGAGTGAGCTGACGGGAATCTGATGGAGATAAAACACATCAGGATCAGGAATTATGAATCTGTTTGATGTTTTCATGTAGCTGAACTCTTCATGTTCAGTGTATCATCAGTGTCTCAGTACAGATGAGCAGATATCCTGTGCAAATCATCATTTACATCATCAATTATTAAAATCTTCTCTCACCTTCCACAGCAGTGTTTTTCAACCCTGGTCCTGGGTGCCCCAACACTGTATATTTTGTGTGTCTCCCTAAACAAACACACCTGATTCAACTCATGATCAGCGCATTAAAGAAAACTCTATGACCTAAAATGGGTGTGTCAGATAAGGAGACATACAAAATGTGCAGTGTTGGGGGGTGCCCAGGACCAGGGTGAAAAACATTGTCCTACAGAAAAAAACATGAACACACTCAGTGAGTTTTTCTGCTTGTTTTCTTACTGACTTACATTGTAGGAAGTCGTTCCTGATCCTGGTGGATGTGACTGTGGAAATCAACAGACATGAACAGTGTGATTCTCATGATCCTGCATCCATTCCTAAGACATTTCTAATATGATGTTCTCCATGATATGAGATGACGATGGACTCGTTTCTGAAAGCAGATGAATCTCCAGGACTTTACCTCTGTCTGAGATCTTCTTGAGCTCCTCTTTGCAGGAATCCTCCAGTTTGTCTCTCAGCTGATGGACAGATTCTCTCAGACCATCAAAAGGGATGAGAGAAATGAAGGGATCATCATTTACATTTGTAGATTCAGGAAGTGCTGAGAGAGACTGGAAACTCTACAGAAAACAGAAATCAAAACTCATCAGCTCCACACATTAGTCAATAACCTGCAGGAACATCAGATTTGTGTGGCTCTTGTTGACTGATCTGATCTTTAGTAACTCACCTCAATCCAGCACTTTCACAGCAGCTTCATTCTTCTCATATTCATTACATCACATTAGAGCTACGGATTCTAGTATATGCCAGTTACACTCACTTTCTTGGAAATAGTTTGGATAATAACACGTCTGCTAAGAACATAACTTTCCTCCACAGCTCAAACACATTAATGGAGTCTCATTGTAGGGTTGAGTAGATTTGATCAGGAAACGTAGGTCAAAGGCTACAATTAGATTGACCATTATTTATAACTTTAGACTGGTTACAGACACTCAAACTTCACAAGGACCTTTAATACATGGTCGAGTTTTGTTTGGTTTCAATACACTGAAGCATTGCTCAGTCACTACAGGATTTCATAAATCATGCAAATGCAGAATTTAAAGAAAAATCAAGCAAACATTGCTTTATTTTGCAGCAGCTTGCGTTTTTGACTGATATCCTAATGGGACTGATTGCTAAAATTAAATTCAATTTTATCAAAATCAATTTTATCAGATTTGAGGATCACCTGATGCAATTTGGATGATTTTTTTTTAACTGATCACTGATTTCACTATGTCATAATAAATCAGAAAGAAAAATGAGGTAAAAAGTTGAAATGTTAGTAAAGCTTTAACCTGTTCGTGGCACTAGTGGTGTTTGACAGATAAATATATCTTCCAGAAGAAATGGCTCAGAGAAATGATTCCTAATCCATTTGTGGATTAAAAGAATATGATCAGATGAGAGTCTGACTGATGATTATATAATAAGACAGCGTTTCCTAAATCCTTTGAATAGAACATATACAATCATTTCGAATTATAATCATGACGGAATATCCTGCGATGTCCACTTTGCAGAGCACTTACAGCTGAATAGAATAAAATTCGTACGTGATAAGAGATACATATGAAATATGCAGAGCAGAGGGGCACATGGACTGGAGTTGGGAAACGCTGTAATAAGACACTGATGAAATGTTTCTCTGTGAGTCTCCTGTCACAGCAGGATCTGGCTCAAGTCCACTATGATGGTGTTCTTCTAGATCTCTGTTACCTGCAGGAACTGGATGTGATCCTGTGTGTGTGAAAGCTGCTCCAGCTCAGCATCTCTCCTCCTCAGATCATTGATCTCCTGCTCCAGTCGCTCCAGTTGTTCTTCAGCTGGACTCACTGCAGCCTTTTCCTGATCTCTGATCAGCTGTATCAGCTCAGAGCGGCTTCTCTCAATGGAGCGGATGAGCTCAGTAAAGATCCTCTCACTGTCCTCCACTGCTGTCTGTGCAGAGCGCTGTTAGGACACACAGTGATTCAGGCTTCAGTGGGACTGAAAGAGACAAGAGAGTCTGAACTGAGACTGAGACAAACTTCTCTTCTTCTCCAGACTCACCTTATGAGACTCCACAGCCTCTCTCAGCTGCTGAAGATCTTTCTCTCTCTGCTGGATTCTCTGCTGGAACGTCTTCTGCGTCTCCGTCAGCTGTTTCTGCAAGACAAACAGATGATAGTAAATCTCACAGAAAACTCTCTCTCTCTCCTTCAGCTTGCTCCCTTGATCAGGGGTCACCACAGCAGAGAGATCCGCACAGCCGATTTGGCACAGGTTTTACGCCGGATGCCCTTCCTGCAGCAACCCAGCCCTTAGGAGTGCACTAACTTGTGCATCCTCACTCACCACCACTCACTAATTCACACACTACGGTCAATTTAGACTGTCCAATTCACCTATACTGCATGTCTTTGGATTGTGGGGGAAACTGGAGCACCCGGAGGAAACCCACACACACACGGGGAGAACATGCAAACTCCACACAGAAAGGCATCCTAGCTCAAAATGTCACAGGAAACTACTGGCACTAAATCAGAATGTGAACAGATGAATTTAATAAACATGGGTGAGGCCGTTTAAAGGTCACTTATCTAAACTAATGACTAACAGCTGTAGGTTCAAACTCCAGAAGTGATGATCGGTTAAAATTATCATATATAAAGTATCATGAAGCATGTGGAGCGTTTAACAATATTTCATTAGTGTCTAGTTTTAAATACCTGTTTCTCTGTCCTCTGTTCTGCAGCTGATACAGTGTCGTGGTTTTTATGTTCATATTCCGTACACAACTCACAGATGCATTGTTGGTCAGTAATACAGTACATTTCCAGATGTTTCTCATGTTTCTGGCAGATCATCTCCTGCAGTCGTCCAGTGGCATCAATCAAATTGTGTCTCTTTCCTTTAAAGAAACTCTCATGTTGTTCAAGGTGATTCTGACAGTAAGAGTTCAGACACATCAGACAGGACTTGACAGCTTTGTATTTTCTTCCAGTACAGACGTCACACTGCACATCTCCAGCTCCAGCGTAACAGTCAGCAGGAAGTTTGGTCTTCTTCAGTTTCTCCTCCACTTCAGCCATCATGGTATTTCTGGCCAAAAGCAGGTCTTGGACTGAAGGTCTGTCTGCACTGAGGGCAGCTGTAGACTCTCTTCTGATCCTCCTGATCCCAGCAGCCTGTAATACAGCTCTTACAGTAACTGTGTCCACACTGGATGGTCACTGGATCCTTCAGGAGATCCAGACACACTGGACACGTCAACTGATCCTGAGAAAATCTGGCTACTGCTGTTTTACTGCATGAATACAGAGACACAAACACACAAGAGCTCAACTACACTTAAGTTTCTATTTCCCTGAACTCAGTTGATTCCTGTTTCCTGTTTCTGTGTTTAAGTGACGTGTGTAAAACAGGCGTGTCTACGAGTCTGTAAAGCAGATTCAAGGCCACTGGAAGGCAAGCCTGCAACCTTTAGCCAAAAAAGCGTAATGATTAACGCTAACACTGCAGCTTTTGTGATACGAAGATAAGGAGACAAGAGGCTATTTTTTTGAATGGATGTCAATAGAAGAGAGGCTTTACGATGCTAAATAAACACTTTTGTGTGATTATCAACAATCTTTTATTATCTAAACTTGAACTGTTGAGGTAAAGCATCCCTACCAATGTAGAAAATATGAGTTGAGCAGGAGATGAACAGCTGTTTTATTTGCAACCTTTATTTTTTTCCCTTGAACTCAGCAAGGCATTTGGTTTCTTTTAGAGGACAAATGCTAAATCCTGTGATAGAGTTGTGTTTTTACAATTGTTAGGTACTTAAACAGGGATAGTACTGACCTGCCTCTGGCCCCTCTGTGGGCATTTAGTAGCTGACACACACTCTTCCATCCACTTAAAGGAAAGAAAATCTATAACCAGGAAATCTATAAATCTATAACCCATAATGCAGCTCAAAGCATTATGGGTAAAATCTCTCATCTATCTTTTCTGATTCATCAACACAGTTACCAATAAAGATAGCATTAGAATAGTTGCTATTTCTTTGCTTTACTTCCTTTGTGCAGAATTCACAATTTACAGACTTGAATTGAAGTAGCATTGTTGTACATCATGTGTGTATGTGTGTGTGTGTGTGTGGTCAAACTGTAAACAAAGATAAATGACATAAAATCTTACAAAATTAACAAAATTAAAACTCCAGTTAACACAAGTTATTCCACTTAGATTACTACATCACTTTATGATCTGTAAGTTTCACATTATGAATTCAGAAAATCAGAATCCTTCTATAAAAAGTCTTAAACATTAGGCTTAAGCTCCAAATATCTCAAATACACTAACAAACATCTTTAGAACACTTTCGCTTTTCGATAGAAACCTTCATCACATTCAGCTTTTTGACGCTAATTATCCACAGCGATCTCAATAAACCTTAACATGAACTACAGATGATTCGGAAAAAAACAATAAATATGCTGGGATCAGGAAAGAATCAAAAATGTAAAGCAATTTTGATGTTATCAGATCGGTTGAAGTGTTAACAGCTACATGAATCTGGTGCTTTGCATCATTTCTCTTCTTTTTTGAATGATTCAGAATCATACACTGTATGCTCTGAAGCATCACATTCTTAAAGGGGCAGAACCCATTTGTATTTGAATGACGTATGTAAAACAGGTGTGTCTGTGAGTCTGTATTTGTCTCAGACAGACACTCAAAGAAATCAAGTTACAGAGAAGCAGGACAACAGCCTTAAAAACTGCAGTAATGCTGCATCCTAATTACTACACTTGCACTGCAGGATGGAAAACTGTGTCCATATTAATAGCTCCTTCATGATCACACTGATGGATCTGTTTTCTAAAAGGAATGCAGGTTCAGTCTTCAGGTGATGGGCAGGAACCACTTCTGATGGATCACGTGACTTGCGACCATCCAATGATAGGCAGTGCTGGGTAGATTACTATTAAATTGAAGTCTGTTACTGATTAAATCATGAAAACTATAGTCAGTATCATAATCTGTTACTCATTTTAGGAAATAAATTACTTTTAGATTATTTTTGAATCTAAGGTGTAGACAGCGTGGAGAACCATGAAGGAGTAGACAGGCAATGGGATCCTTGAGTGACCCAGGAGTCGGACATAATGGAGGTGACCCATGGCAGAACTAATGGAGGGAGGATCCAAGATGGAAACTTGAGCCCGACTGACAAAGGTAACATCGGGAGATTTGAGGCCCAACAAAGAATGTAAGCTGAGTGGAATCAGCAACAACAAAAACAGATTCGTGGGTAGGCAGGGTGGAAGTATTACCTCCATTTCCCAGTCAATTAACTATATTTGCTCATCCAGTTCCTCTAAAATCCTAACTGGTGTGGATGATATGGCTGGCTCACATACTTGGTCAGCCAACACCTTAGGCTCCTCTTCTGGGACAGATGTGGTTGCTGGCTCAAGCTCCTTATCAGCCATTGACTCAGGCTTGAGTTGCTATTATCCAAAACCTTACAAATGTCATTAAACTTCTTATTTAAAATCTGCAAATGATTTTAACAGATGTTATACAATGATTAAAAGCTTTTGTTAGTGCACAACACACTGCTGTTATTGAGGTTTGTTACTGGTAAGGTTAGGCTCAGTTTTGGTGGTATGGGTAGTTTTAAGGGTTGGGTAAGGGGTCAGCAGTGTACGGGGCCAATTTGATTACTAGGCAACATGATTCAATCTGTTTATATTGCATTATTTTGATAAATGAAAGGAAGTATTTTCTTAAAAATTAGTTGATTTTCCCCCATCTGTTGATGTATGATTCAAGGAACATTCTGTTTAATGATACAAATAGTATACTTATAAGTGTTGAGATAATAAAACATGTTTTGCACCCACATTACAATATGTGTTATGTGTTTACCAAGCATTAAGCTAAACTAAACTAACCACCCTTTACATAAACATTGTTACAATAGCCAAAAGTCCAGTGCCAATAAAGATACTAAAAAAATGTAAACGTTTACAAACATTTAAAAATGATGAATAGTCTCAAATTTAGATTGGGTACTGCAAAAACATGAACAAATGATTAATAAATGATTTGTAAAGATGTGAAAATAGGGTGAATTCCAGTAATTTGGAACACTTTTTGCAATCAAAATGACTGCTCACAGAGGTACTAATGATATGCATTTATAAACATTTACAATTGATGAATAGTTTCCACTTCAGATTGGGTACTGCAAAAACATTAACAAATGATCAATGAATGATTATGATGTGCAAATAGCACAAATCTTAACAACAAACAAAGACCAAATATATGACCTTTACAGGCTGTGATTATGGGTTAATGAATATATTAACATTAATAATTTTTGAAGTGCTTAAAATTACTAATTAAGCTGTAAAAGTGAGCATTAGCTAGTATGTAAACTGAAGTTTAATGACATTTCAAAAGTACCTTAACAAATAAACTTGTAATCATTGTATATAATGTTTGTTAAAACCATTTGTAGATTTTTAAAACACATTGAAAGTTTAATGACATTTGTAAATATTAACTAATGATCCGTAAAGCATTACATAATGGTTGTTAATAATGTATTAATGAAGCTTTTAATAATTGTTAACCATGTCAAAATCATTTAAGGACTTTTAAAAAAATGCATGATCATATAAATTGAAAGTTTGATGACATTTGTAAGCATTTCAATTTACATTAACGATTTGTTAATCATTTGGTAATGTTTAATAATGTGATTAGTTAACATTAGCAAGCACATTATCTTATATTTCTAAATATGCGTATATATAAGGTAAGGATTAGTTAAACTTTATAGAATGTTTGTTAATGATTTAGTTATGAAAGTTATTCCAAGGTGTTACCAATCCACATAAGTAGTCATTACTTAAGTCATTTCTAGTGGGTTACTGTGATCTTGACTTTAGAATTTATTATACATTTTGCGTCATTCCCATTAATTAGTAACCTGTATAGTTTAGTAGTATATAAATTCTAAGTAATTTTTTGGGAGATATGAAAAAAATAGTAGTTACTGATTAGCTAATAGTGAACTACCACTTTTAACTGAGTGCTATTACTTAATGATTCGCTAATCAGAGTTTCTTGTTAGTTAACAATAGTTACTATAATGTTAACAGTGCATTAGTCATTTGTTCCTGTGTAGTTATTCATTAATGACATGAACAGTAATCTAAAGTGTTACCCGCGCCTATAACACACGACACACAAATTACACATGTGGTTTTGACAACCACATGCATTTACACTTGACCAGTTTTGTCCAGAATATGTCCCAGACCACCTCAGAAAGTGGTTTTGACTGATCAAATTTAAACCTGTCTTGAAAGCATTTCAGAGGACGTTTACACAAGGTGATTTTAATGACTGGATAGCTATCCGATCAAGGAAAACACATGAAGTGACCTGGTGTAAACAGGCCCATTATGATGATTTATCAAAGTTCATTTGGACATGTTATTTCACTGACAGAAGTTCAGCTGCAGTATTAATGTTTTGGAGAGAAGAGACTCTATAACATCTCACTGTTACTGATTTATCATGCAGCTCAAAGCATTATGGGTAAAATCTCTCATCAGTCTGCTATGATTCATTAAGACAGTTTCACTGATGATCCTCTAGAAACCAAAAACCCAGGATAGAGCGGCTGAGAGAATGTGGTCTGGACTGTGTGGATGAGGTTCATTGTGTCAGAGACGCTGTAGAAGGACAGAGTTCCTGCACTGTGATCCACAAACACTCCTATTCTACTGCTGATGGACTTTACAGGGAGATCAGACCATATGTTATTGTATCCAAAGGAATATCTGGAGGGAGAGCAGTACAAACACCAGGACTGATCACTACGTCCAAACACACATTCATCAGCCAATCCCTTTCTGCTGATGCTCTTATATGACACTGATATATCCACACCACCTAATATACCAGCACTCCACTCCAGCTCCCAGTAACAGCGTCCACACACACTCTCTCTACACAACACCTGAGGCCATTGATCAAATCTTTCTGGATGATCAGGATACGACTGGACTGTACCACTATAAGTAATCTCTCTGTTTCTTTCAGACAGATGGAGGTGTTTATTCACTGTGTTCAGATCCAGAGTGAGCTGACGGGAATCTGATGGAGATAAAACACATCAGAATCAGGAATTATGAATCTGTTTGATGTTTTCATGTAGCTGAACTCTTCATGTTCAGTGTATCATCAGTGTCTCAGTACAGATGAGCAGATATCCTGTGCAAGTCATCATTTACATCATCAATTATAAAACTCTTCTTTCACCTTCTACAGGAAGAACATGAACACACTCAGTGAGTTTTTCTGCTTGTTTTCTTACTGACTTACATTGTAGGAAGTCGTTCCTGGTCCTGGGAACAATGTTGGTGAATGTGACTGTGGAAATCAACAGACATGAACAGTGTGATTCTCATGATCCTGCATCCATTTCTAATACATTTCTAATATGATGTTCTCTATGATATGAGATGATGATGGACTCGTTTCTGAGAGCAGATGAATCTCCAGGACTTTACCTGTGTCTGAGATCTTCTTGAGCTCCTCTTTGCAGGAATCCTCCAGTTTGACTCTCAGCTGACGGACAGATTCTCTGAGACCGTCAGAAGAGAACAGAGAACTGAAGGGATCGTCATTTTCGTCTGTCGATTCAGGAGGTGCTGAGAGAGACTGGAAACTCTACAGAAAACAGAAATCAAAATTCATCAGCTCCACACAGGGAAACTGCTTATACAAGTGATTTTATGGGAACGAACAGTACTGACACGAGAGCAATTGAAAGGGTAATAAAATTTCATATTTTCGGCAACGTTTCTTTTAAAAGAAGATCAGAAGAAAGAATTACATTAGAAACCAAAGTTTTAATAAATCATCTGATTTTTTTAAGAAGCACAAGAGAAGATGCAGAATACTTTGCATAAATTGGAATAAATTGCATTATCGACACTATTTTCCTGTATGACATTGTAAAGCTGCTTTGGCACATTCTGTATTGTAAAAAGCGCTATATAAACAAAGGTGACTGGACTTGACTTAAAGGGACTTCAAGAATCAATATTCACGTAATTGTGCTCAAGCTTTCTTAAACTAAGGCACAAACACATAACTAAGTCTGTAAGACCACAAGTGCACATGAAGTGTTTTATTTGGGACGGGGCCCAACATGTCCTGCTGGTGCTGATCCTCTAACTATTAGGCAGCAACAAGTGACTAGATGTAGTCTCGGATGAAAGTCTGGATGGTTTGACTGTTCGATGGTGCTGGATTTGTGATCGAGTTCATCTGGTTGAAGACTGACATCTTCAGTGATGTTACTCTGACTTGGTTGTGTTTGGGAGAGTTCTTTCCTGGGTGGAAAATTGCAACATGGCTTAAAGTCCTGCTGGCATGGGGAGGTCATGCAGTGTCACAGTCGAACTAGTTGTCTCCAGTCTTCTTCACAAATACACAAAAAAACAGAAGAAGGGCCCAAAAGTGGGAGGGTCTGTGAGTAGTGGCCTTTTAACTTCTAGCATGTTCACACCTCCTTAGTTTATCTTGACTAATGCAAAAGGTGTAATTTCGAGTGGGAAAAGTTTTTTTGTTTGGAAGCTGACTCATCTGACTGCGATTATATGATTGGCTGAGGTGCCTCACATGATCTAAGTTAGCGGTTACGCTTTTTCCAATGGTAAATACTACAGACTCTCACATCACCCAATAATAAGATAATCTCTGGCAGGCTCCTCATTCTTAAGTTTAGTCTCCACACACCTGGCTATTATTAAAGTAAATGCAAAGACCTTTGGCACATCCAAAATCGGGTAATGTCTGAGGAGGTACTGTAAAAAGTGCTACACCCACAAAGTAGGGTTTATATATTTTAAATAGTTGTAATCTAGTTTCTTTTATTTGTTTTATACTAAAAAGCATCAATATACTTCCTCTTTACTTAAAATATATCAGTTTTTTATATAACAATATATTTTAAATAAAACACTTGCAATTTATTTGGTATTTCTATGTGTTTGTTGTGTACAACAAATGTTATGAAAGTGAGTTGACACACATTTTTTAGAGCAGCTGTCGATGTGGCAGGTGTGTTAATCAAACGTAAATATTTTAAAATTATTAAGTTTTTCATTGGCGGGGACTTTCCCAGGCAGATGCAGCATCTTCTGTCACACGCACCGAGTCACGTGAGGTCACGAGGTCCCGGAAGTAATCTCCGCGGGTATATAAACAGGAAGTAAGGTTCAGTCAGCACCGGACATTGAGTTCATGGTTTGTCTCTTTGTTGGTCGCCTCAACTTCACCGAATCAACTCACGTGAGTACCGCTCTGCGGACGTTTATATACCTCTCTGTGTGTGAATGAGATCGCGGGTTTCCTGGTGGAAATCTTTACTCCTTCGCTGGAGCGTTCTCAGACTAACTGCGTGGCTAACCTGCTCACTCGTGTGTATCCGCGTTTGAGTTCTCTGTCACGCTACACGGGGACCACTTCTCGATCGACCACTTCTCGTCTTGCCTCCGTGACAGAATGTCCGGTCCCGAGATGGCCCCGGCGGATTTGGGGCAGTTGGTTGCAGTGATCCGGCAGCAGGCTGGGGAGATTATGAATCTGCGGCAGGAGCTGGTGCATTTCCGGGCGGAGATGACCGCGCTGCGCGCCGAGACCGCGGGTCTTCGTGCGGAGTGCGAGGGACTCCGTTCGGATCTCACCGCCCTGCAGGCGGATCACGACGACCTGGCCGCTGCTACGGTTCCTCCCGCTGAACCGGTCCGCCAAAACCCCCCCGTCAGTCATCCCAAACTATCACTTCCGGACAAGTGGGATGGGTCCGGAAGCAAATGTGATGTTTTTCTCACCAACCTTAATTTGATTTTTGAGTTTCAGCCTTCCCGTTACCCCTCGGATCGCAGCAGGATTGCCCTACTCACCTCACTCCTCACCGGGCAGGCAGCCGAGTGGGCTACGGCGGTTCTGAAGGCCGACGGAAATGTGGCTCATTCATATCCTGCTTTTACCTCCGAGCTCAGAACCGCCTTCCAGCATCCTGAGAGCGAGGTGGAGGTTGACTCGCGGCTGTACCACCTCAAGCAAGGGAGTCGCAGCGTCAGCCGTTACACCACCGAATTCCGCACCCTTTCCGTTCAAACCACATGGTCCAACTCCGCTCTCCGCACAGCCTACTATGAAGGACTGTCCACCCGTCTCAAAGACGAACTGGCTGTGCGGGAGCTCCCTGACACCCTGGAGGGCATGATACAGCTGGCCCTCCGGGTGGATCAGCGGATGAGGCACAACACTAAAACTGTCTTCTGTTCATTTTCAGGTTCCACCGGCTACCAAAGGGCTCCTGACTCATCCACCTTCCAGGCTGTCGCTGCGTCTCCGTCACCTCCACCGATCGCCTCAGAGGCCCACTCAATCGGAGCTGGGGAACCCATGCAAATAGGGCGCACCTCCCTGTCAGCGGCTGAGAGGGCCAGACGCTACCGCGAGGGCCTGTGTGCCTATTGCGCCTCCCCGGACCACCATCGAGCTATCTGCCCTCTTCGTCCGGGAAACGGGCAGACCAGGTGAGGAGGGGGAGGTCCCCATCTGGTCCCAAGCTCGCGAAAACCTACCCCGAGCCCGTCTCTTCCCGGCTGCTGCTGCAGGTATCAATCCTCTTGGGCCACCAACGGATCGAGACCACCGCATTCGTTGATTCGGGTGCGGCTGGGAACTTCATCGATCAGGCTTATGCTGCCCAAATGGGGATTGTAACTGAGGCGTTATCCCAGCCCCTGAAAGTCACCGCCATTGACGGTCGCCCCCTAACTCTAAGTCCCATCACTCACCGCACTCAAGAGCTCACCCTCATCATTGACAATCACTCCGAGTTCATCAAGTTCTACGTCACCAAGATTCCCTCACCAGCCATCATCCTCGGCCATCCCTGGCTCGTCACTCACGACCCCCTCATCTCCTGGACGTCACGCCGGATCATTCATTGGGGTGCGACCTGTCAGGAGCTCTGTCTCCGGGCCAGGGCTGGGACATGTTCAGGGGAGTCCGAGGCCCTCGACGTCGACCGCGAAGCTATCCCCGTCCAGTATCGCGACCTGGCCGAGGTTTTTAGCAGGCGTAGCGCGGCTCGGCTGCCTCCTCATCGCCCCTACGACCTCGCCATTGACCTCGTGCCGGGCGCGGGTACCGCCCCGCGGCCACCTGTACTCTTTGTCGGTTAAAGAACAACTCGCCATGGAAGAGTACGTAGCGGAGGGTCTTCGCGCAGGGACCATCCGACCCTCCAGCTCCCCGGCGGCCGCGGGGTTCTTCTTCGTGAAAAAGAAGGACGGGGGTCTCCGACCGTGCGTCGACTACCGGGGGCTCAACCAGATCACGGTCAAGAACCGTCACCCACTCCCTCTCACTAACACCGCCCTGGACGCCCTCTCTGGTGCCCACTTCTTTACGAAGTTGGATCTACGGAGCGCTTACAATCTGGTACGCATCAGGGAGGGCGACGAGTGGAAGACGGCATTCATAACCCCCACCGGTCACTACGAGACCCTCGTCATGCCCTTTGGCCTTTGCAACAGTCCAGCCGCTTTCCAGCACCTCATCAATGACGTTCTCCGGGACATGCTGGGTAGATGGTGCTACGCCTACCTGGACGACATCCTCATCTATTCCAAGACCTTAGATGAGCATATCCAGCATGTCCGAGCAGTCCTGCAGAGGTTGCTGGCCCACCAGTTGTACTGTAAGCTGGAAAAATGTGCTTTCCACCAGCACTCCACCACGTTCCTGGGCTTCATCATCTCTGCTCAGGGTGTGGCCATGGATCCTCAGAAACTGGAGGCTGTGCGTTCGTGGCCCCTACCCACGTCGCTCAAACAGCTACAGCGTTTTTTGGGGTTCGCCAATTTCTATCGGCGATTCATCCGGGGCTTCAGCTCAACTGCAGCACCTCTTACTGCTCTCACTAAGCCATCACGCGGAGAATTCCATCTCACCCCCGAGGCCATTCAAGCTTTCAAGACCCTCTGTCACCAGTTCACTACCGCTCCCATTCTCACCCATCCTGACCCCACAAAGGCCTTCGTTGTTGAGGTGGACGCCTCCGATGTGGGCGTAGGAGCCGTTCTCTCGCAACGTGGTCCAGACGAGAAGTTACACCCATGTAGCTTCTTCTCCAGAAAATTTAATTCCACTCAACAGCGCTACGGGGTAGGGGACCGGGAGCTGTTGGCCATCAAGTGGGCTCTGGAGGAATGGCGTCACTGGCTCCAGGGCGGCAGTGAACCATTCACCGTCTGGACCGATCACCAGAACCTCACTCTCATCAGGCAGACCAAGCAACTCAACCCCAGGCAGGCGCGGTGGGCCCTTTTCTTCGAACACTTCGACTTTCACCTCTCTTACCGTCCCGGATCCAAAAACACCAAGGCCGATGCTCTCTCCCGTCAGCACCAAAAAGACACCACCACCTCCGATCCCGCGCCTGTCCTGCCGTCACAGATCATTCTGGCTCCCATCCGGTGGGGGTTAGAAGAGAGAGTACGCCAGAGTCACAGCCAAGAGCCTCCGCCACCTGAGACACCCGCTGGACGCCTCTTCGTTCCCAACCACCTGCGCCAGGAGGTGCTCCAGTGGGGACACGACTCCACGTTGGGCGGACATCAGGGAGTTCAGAGAACCATCAACTTCATCAGTCGAGCGTTTTGGTGGAGGACGCTGCGGAGGGACGTACAGGAGTACGTTCTGGCCTGTAACACCTGTGCCCGCTCTAAAAACCCCAACGCGCCCTCCACCGGGGAGTTGCAGCCCCTCCCCATCCCCAAACGCCCCTGGACCCACATCTCCCTCGACTTCGTCTCTGGACTTCCCGAGTCCTTAGGAAAGAACACCATCCTCACCATCGTGGATCGTTTCTCCAAGGCTGTGCACCTGGTGGCTCTTTCCGGACTCCCCTCTGCCAAGACCACCGCGGAGTTAATCCTTGAACATGTAGTCCGCCTGCATGGGTTCCCCCAGGACATCGTCTCGGACAGAGGGCCCCAGTTCACGGCAAAGTTCTGGCAGGCCTTCTGCCGTCTGGTCGGCACCACCTCCAGCTTATCCTCAGGGTTCCATCCTCAAACTAACGGCCAGACGGAGCGGGCCAACCAACAACTGGAGCGCTTCCTCCGATGCTTTGCTAGTGACCATCAGCGCTCCTGGGCTAGCTACCTCGTCTGGGCCGAACTTTCCAATAACCTCCACACCTCCACCGCCACCGGCCTGAGCCCATTCGAGGTATGCTACGGATTTCAACCTCCCATATTCGAACATCAGGAGCCGGAGGTTGAAGTTCCGTCTGCCCAACAGTTGGTCCGCCGGTGTCGGCGGCTTTGGAACCATGCCCGTGCTGCCATCCAAAAGGCCAACCGACGCTACGTCGTGCAGCACCGCCGCCGACACCCCCCGGGACGATTGTTCCATGTGGGTGACAGGGTTTACTTATCCACCAGAAATATCAACCTGAAGACGGACTCCAGAAAACTCACCCCCCGGTTTATCGGTCCCTTCAAGATCACCCATCGTCTGAACCCTGTCACCTTCCGGCTCCAGCTGCCTGCCTCTCTCCGGATCCATCCCGTATTTCACCAATCCCAACTAAGACCTGTTTTTTTCTCCCCTCTGTCTCCCCAGGCCCCCGCTCCCCCTCCACCCCGGATTGTGGACGGTGGTCCTGCGTACACCGTCCGGAGAATCCTTGATTCGCGACCCCGTGGCCGGGGCACCCAGTACCTCGTAGACTGGGAGGGCTACGGCCCGGAGGAGCGGTCATGGGTTCCCGGACGGTTCATTCTGGACCCTGCTCTGATCCAGGACTACCGTCGTCGGGTATCCTCCGCCCCGGGTCCGTCTGGTGCCGGCCCTGGAGGGGGGGGGTACTGTCACACGCACCGAGTCACGTGAGGTCACGAGGTCCCGGAAGTAATCTCCGCGGGTATATAAACAGGAAGTAAGGTTCAGTCAGCACCGGACATTGAGTTCATGGTTTGTCTCTTTGTTGGTCGCCTCAACTTCACCGAATCAACTCACGTGAGTACCGCTCTGCGGACGTTTATATACCTCTCTGTGTGTGAATGAGATCGCGGGTTTCCTGGTGGAAATCTTTACTCCTTCGCTGGAGCGTTCTCAGACTAACTGCGTGGCTAACCTGCTCACTCGTGTGTATCCGCGTTTGAG
>CM070030.1:24650-37911 GCA_036247105.1 Cirrhinus mrigala
TGTAGCGTGACAGAGAACTCAAACGCGGATACACACGAGTGAGCAGGTTAGCCACGCAGTTAGTCTGAGAACGCTCCAGCGAAGGAGTAAAGATTTCCACCAGGAAACCCGCGATCTCATTCACACACAGAGAGGTATATAAACGTCCGCAGAGCGGTACTCACGTGAGTTGATTCGGTGAAGTTGAGGCGACCAACAAAGAGACAAACCATGAACTCAATGTCCGGTGCTGACTGAACCTTACTTCCTGTTTATATACCCGCGGAGATTACTTCCGGGACCTCGTGACCTCACGTGACTCGGTGCGTGTGACAGTACCCCCCCCTCCAGGGCCGGCACCAGACGGACCCGGGGCGGAGGATACCCGACGACGGTAGTCCTGGATCAGAGCAGGGTCCAGAATGAACCGTCCGGGAACCCATGACCGCTCCTCCGGGCCGTAGCCCTCCCAGTCTACGAGGTACTGGGTGCCCCGGCCACGGGGTCGCGAATCAAGGATTCTCCGGACGGTGTACGCAGGACCACCGTCCACAATCCGGGGTGGAGGGGGAGCGGGGGCCTGGGGAGACAGAGGGGAGAAAAAAACAGGTCTTAGTTGGGATTGGTGAAATACGGGATGGATCCGGAGAGAGGCAGGCAGCTGGAGCCGGAAGGTGACAGGGTTCAGACGATGGGTGATCTTGAAGGGACCGATAAACCGGGGGGTGAGTTTTCTGGAGTCCGTCTTCAGGTTGATATTTCTGGTGGATAAGTAAACCCTGTCACCCACATGGAACAATCGTCCCGGGGGGTGTCGGTGGCGGTGCTGCACGACGTAGCGTCGGTTGGCCTTTTGGATGGCAGCACGGGCATGGTTCCAAAGCCGCCGACACCGGCGGACCAACTGTTGGGCAGACGGAACTTCAACCTCCGGCTCCTGATGTTCGAATATGGGAGGTTGAAATCCGTAGCATACCTCGAATGGGCTCAGGCCGGTGGCGGTGGAGGTGTGGAGGTTATTGGAAAGTTCGGCCCAGACGAGGTAGCTAGCCCAGGAGCGCTGATGGTCACTAGCAAAGCATCGGAGGAAGCGCTCCAGTTGTTGGTTGGCCCGCTCCGTCTGGCCGTTAGTTTGAGGATGGAACCCTGAGGATAAGCTGGAGGTGGTGCCGACCAGACGGCAGAAGGCCTGCCAGAACTTTGCCGTGAACTGGGGCCCTCTGTCCGAGACGATGTCCTGGGGGAACCCATGCAGGCGGACTACATGTTCAAGGATTAACTCCGCGGTGGTCTTGGCAGAGGGGAGTCCGGAAAGAGCCACCAGGTGCACAGCCTTGGAGAAACGATCCACGATGGTGAGGATGGTGTTCTTTCCTAAGGACTCGGGAAGTCCAGAGACGAAGTCGAGGGAGATGTGGGTCCAGGGGCGTTTGGGGATGGGGAGGGGCTGCAACTCCCCGGTGGAGGGCGCGTTGGGGTTTTTAGAGCGGGCACAGGTGTTACAGGCCAGAACGTACTCCTGTACGTCCCTCCGCAGCGTCCTCCACCAAAACGCTCGACTGATGAAGTTGATGGTTCTCTGAACTCCCTGATGTCCGCCCAACGTGGAGTCGTGTCCCCACTGGAGCACCTCCTGGCGCAGGTGGTTGGGAACGAAGAGGCGTCCAGCGGGTGTCTCAGGTGGCGGAGGCTCTTGGCTGTGACTCTGGCGTACTCTCTCTTCTAACCCCCACCGGATGGGAGCCAGAATGATCTGTGACGGCAGGACAGGCGCGGGATCGGAGGTGGTGGTGTCTTTTTGGTGCTGACGGGAGAGAGCATCGGCCTTGGTGTTTTTGGATCCGGGACGGTAAGAGAGGTGAAAGTCGAAGTGTTCGAAGAAAAGGGCCCACCGCGCCTGCCTGGGGTTGAGTTGCTTGGTCTGCCTGATGAGAGTGAGGTTCTGGTGATCGGTCCAGACGGTGAATGGTTCACTGCCGCCCTGGAGCCAGTGACGCCATTCCTCCAGAGCCCACTTGATGGCCAACAGCTCCCGGTCCCCTACCCCGTAGCGCTGTTGAGTGGAATTAAATTTTCTGGAGAAGAAGCTACATGGGTGTAACTTCTCGTCTGGACCACGTTGCGAGAGAACGGCTCCTACGCCCACATCGGAGGCGTCCACCTCAACAACGAAGGCCTTTGTGGGGTCAGGATGGGTGAGAATGGGAGCGGTAGTGAACTGGTGACAGAGGGTCTTGAAAGCTTGAATGGCCTCGGGGGTGAGATGGAATTCTCCGCGTGATGGCTTAGTGAGAGCAGTAAGAGGTGCTGCAGTTGAGCTGAAGCCCCGGATGAATCGCCGATAGAAATTGGCGAACCCCAAAAAACGCTGTAGCTGTTTGAGCGACGTGGGTAGGGGCCACGAACACACAGCCTCCAGTTTCTGAGGATCCATGGCCACACCCTGAGCAGAGATGATGAAGCCCAGGAACGTGGTGGAGTGCTGGTGGAAAGCACATTTTTCCAGCTTACAGTACAACTGGTGGGCCAGCAACCTCTGCAGGACTGCTCGGACATGCTGGATATGCTCATCTAAGGTCTTGGAATAGATGAGGATGTCGTCCAGGTAGGCGTAGCACCATCTACCCAGCATGTCCCGGAGAACGTCATTGATGAGGTGCTGGAAAGCGGCTGGACTGTTGCAAAGGCCAAAGGGCATGACGAGGGTCTCGTAGTGACCGGTGGGGGTTATGAATGCCGTCTTCCACTCGTCGCCCTCCCTGATGCGTACCAGATTGTAAGCGCTCCGTAGATCCAACTTCGTAAAGAAGTGGGCACCAGAGAGGGCGTCCAGGGCGGTGTTAGTGAGAGGGAGTGGGTGACGGTTCTTGACCGTGATCTGGTTGAGCCCCCGGTAGTCGACGCACGGTCGGAGACCCCCGTCCTTCTTTTTCACGAAGAAGAACCCCGCGGCCGCCGGGGAGCTGGAGGGTCGGATGGTCCCTGCGCGAAGACCCTCCGCTACGTACTCTTCCATGGCGAGTTGTTCTTTAACCGACAAAGAGTACAGGTGGCCGCGGGGCGGTACCGCGCCCGGCACGAGGTCAATGGCGAGGTCGTAGGGGCGATGAGGAGGCAGCCGAGCCGCGCTACGCCTGCTAAAAACCTCGGCCAGGTCGCGATACTGGACGGGGATAGCTTCGCGGTCGACGTCGAGGGCCTCGGACTCCCCTGAACATGTCCCAGCCCTGGCCCGGAGACAGAGCTCCTGACAGGTCGCACCCCAATGAATGATCCGGCGTGACGTCCAGGAGATGAGGGGGTCGTGAGTGACGAGCCAGGGATGGCCGAGGATGATGGCTGGTGAGGGAATCTTGGTGACGTAGAACTTGATGAACTCGGAGTGATTGTCAATGATGAGGGTGAGCTCTTGAGTGCGGTGAGTGATGGGACTTAGAGTTAGGGGGCGACCGTCAATGGCGGTGACTTTCAGGGGCTGGGATAACGCCTCAGTTACAATCCCCATTTGGGCAGCATAAGCCTGATCGATGAAGTTCCCAGCCGCACCCGAATCAACGAATGCGGTGGTCTCGATCCGTTGGTGGCCCAAGAGGATTGATACCTGCAGCAGCAGCCGGGAAGAGACGGGCTCGGGGTAGGTTTTCGCGAGCTTGGGACCAGATGGGGACCTCCCCCTCCTCACCTGGTCTGCCCGTTTCCCGGACGAAGAGGGCAGATAGCTCGATGGTGGTCCGGGGAGGCGCAATAGGCACACAGGCCCTCGCGGTAGCGTCTGGCCCTCTCAGCCGCTGACAGGGAGGTGCGCCCTATTTGCATGGGTTCCCCAGCTCCGATTGAGTGGGCCTCTGAGGCGATCGGTGGAGGTGACGGAGACGCAGCGACAGCCTGGAAGGTGGATGAGTCAGGAGCCCTTTGGTAGCCGGTGGAACCTGAAAATGAACAGAAGACAGTTTTAGTGTTGTGCCTCATCCGCTGATCCACCCGGAGGGCCAGCTGTATCATGCCCTCCAGGGTGTCAGGGAGCTCCCGCACAGCCAGTTCGTCTTTGAGACGGGTGGACAGTCCTTCATAGTAGGCTGTGCGGAGAGCGGAGTTGGACCATGTGGTTTGAACGGAAAGGGTGCGGAATTCGGTGGTGTAACGGCTGACGCTGCGACTCCCTTGCTTGAGGTGGTACAGCCGCGAGTCAACCTCCACCTCGCTCTCAGGATGCTGGAAGGCGGTTCTGAGCTCGGAGGTAAAAGCAGGATATGAATGAGCCACATTTCCGTCGGCCTTCAGAACCGCCGTAGCCCACTCGGCTGCCTGCCCGGTGAGGAGTGAGGTGAGTAGGGCAATCCTGCTGCGATCCGAGGGGTAACGGGAAGGCTGAAACTCAAAAATCAAATTAAGGTTGGTGAGAAAAACATCACATTTGCTTCCGGACCCATCCCACTTGTCCGGAAGTGATAGTTTGGGATGACTGACGGGGGGGTTTTGGCGGACCGGTTCAGCGGGAGGAACCGTAGCAGCGGCCAGGTCGTCGTGATCCGCCTGCAGGGCGGTGAGATCCGAACGGAGTCCCTCGCACTCCGCACGAAGACCCGCGGTCTCGGCGCGCAGCGCGGTCATCTCCGCCCGGAAATGCACCAGCTCCTGCCGCAGATTCATAATCTCCCCAGCCTGCTGCCGGATCACTGCAACCAACTGCCCCAAATCCGCCGGGGCCATCTCGGGACCGGACATTCTGTCACGGAGGCAAGACGAGAAGTGGTCGATCGAGAAGTGGTCCCCGTGTAGCGTGACAGAGAACTCAAACGCGGATACACACGAGTGAGCAGGTTAGCCACGCAGTTAGTCTGAGAACGCTCCAGCGAAGGAGTAAAGATTTCCACCAGGAAACCCGCGATCTCATTCACACACAGAGAGGTATATAAACGTCCGCAGAGCGGTACTCACGTGAGTTGATTCGGTGAAGTTGAGGCGACCAACAAAGAGACAAACCATGAACTCAATGTCCGGTGCTGACTGAACCTTACTTCCTGTTTATATACCCGCGGAGATTACTTCCGGGACCTCGTGACCTCACGTGACTCGGTGCGTGTGACAGAAGATGCTGCATCTGCCTGGGAAAGTCCCCGCCAATGAAAAACTTAATAATTTTAAAATATTTACGTTTGATTAACACACCTGCCACATCGACAGCTGCTCTAAAAAATGTGTGTCAACTCACTTTCATAACATTTGTTGTACACAACAAACACATAGAAATACCAAATAAATTGCAAGTGTTTTATTTAAAATATATTGTTATATAAAAAACTGATATATTTTAAGTAAAGAGGAAGTATATTGATGCTTTTTAGTATAAAACAAATAAAAGAAACTAGATTACAACTATTTAAAATATATAAACCCTACTTTGTGGGTGTAGCACTTTTTACAGTACCTCCTCAGACATTACCCGATTTTGGATGTGCCAAAGGTCTTTGCATTTACTTTAATAATAGCCAGGTGTGTGGAGACTAAACTTAAGAATGAGGAGCCTGCCAGAGATTATCTTATTATTGGGTGATGTGAGAGTCTGTAGTATTTACCATTGGAAAAAGCGTAACCGCTAACTTAGATCATGTGAGGCACCTCAGCCAATCATATAATCGCAGTCAGATGAGTCAGCTTCCAAACAAAAAAACTTTTCCCACTCGAAATTACACCTTTTGCATTAGTCAAGATAAACTAAGGAGGTGTGAACATGCTAGAAGTTAAAAGGCCACTACTCACAGACCCTCCCACTTTTGGGCCCTTCTTCTGTTTTTTTGTGTATTTGTGAAGAAGACTGGAGACAACTAGTTCGACTGTGACACTGCATGACCTCCCCATGCCAGCAGGACTTTAAGCCATGTTGCAATTTTCCACCCAAGAGAGAACTCTCCCAAACACAACCAAGTCAGAGTAACATCACTGAAGATGTCAGTCTTCAACCAGATGAACTCGATCACAAATCCAGCACCATCGAACAGTCAAATCATCCAGATTTTCATCCGAGACTACATCTAGTCACTTGTTGCTGCCTAATGGTTAGAGGATCAGCACCAGCAGGACATGTTGGGCCCCGTCCCAAATAAAACACTTCATGTGCACTTGTGGTCTTACAGACTTAGTTATGTGTTTGTGCCTTAGTTTAAGAAAGCTTGAGCACAATTACGTGAATATTGATTCTTGAAGTCCCTTTAAGTCAAGTCCAGTCACCTTTGTTTATATAGCGCTTTTTACAATACAGAATGTGCCAAAGCAGCTTTACAATGTCATACAGGAAAATAGTGTTGATGATGCAATTTATTCCAATTTATGCAAAGTATTCTGCATCTTCTCTTGTGCTTGTTTAAAAAATCAGATGATTTATTAAAACTTTGGTTTCTAATTTAATTCTGACTCCTTTGTTGTTTTACTCTGACTCCAATTTCAAGTGACTATATAGTGGTAGTAGTTTCAGAAGCTGAGGTTTGTTGTGTTTTTAATTAGATACTTGATTATTTCGGACACACTATGCTTTCAATTATCCGTTCATTGGAGATCTAATTTCATATTTATAGATCACAGATCTCTCGAATGTTCGATGGATGAACAGATTAGTTGATTGTAATATTAATTCAGCTGCAGTTAATTCTGGCAGCTGGTCAAACAAGTTATGATTAATTATTCATATTTCCTTTCTTCTGTTCATAAAAAATACTTCATTGGGCATAAATAACACTGATAGGAGTCACTCAAACTGAGAAGTCATTAAAAGAATATATTTGTTTTGTCATTAAACAATGGACAATAGAATACAATATTTTAAAAATTACTCATGTCCTTTTTCCATTCTTCGACTGACATCCAGTTAAAAAATGGCATACTACCAAAGCTGCAGTGTTAACATTAGTTGTAGCAGGCTTGGCTTCTAGTGGCTCTGAACCTGCTTTACAGACTCATAGACACACCTGTTTTACACACATCAATCAGGAGTTCAGTGAAAGAGAAACTGAAGTTTAGTTGAGCTGTTGTGTGTTTGTGCCTCTGTATTCATGCAGTAAAATGGCAGAAGCCAGATTTTCTCAGGATCAGTTGACATGTCCAGTGTGTCTGGATCTCCTGAAGGATCCAGTGACCATCCAGTGTGGACACAGTTACTGTAAGAGCTGTATTACAGGCTGCTGGGTTCAGGAGGACCAGATGAGAGTCTACAGCTGCCCTCAGTGCAGACAGACCTTCAGTCCAAGACCTGCTTTAGCTAGAAACACCATGCTGACTGAACTGGTGGAGAAACTGAAGAAGAACAAACTTCCTGCTGACTGTTACGCTGGAGCTGGAGATGTGCAGTGTGACGCCTGTACTGGAAGAAAATACAAAGCCGTCAAGTCCTGTCTGATGTGTCTGAACTCTTATTATCAGAATCACCTTGAGCAACATGAGAGTTTGTTTAAAGGAAAGAGACACAATTTGACTGATGCCACTGGACGACTGCAGGAGATGATCTGCCAGAAACATGAGAAACTTCTTGAGGTTTTCTGTCACACTGACCAGAAATGTATATGTGTGCTGTGTATGGATGAACATAAAAACCACAACACTGTATCAGCTGCAGTACAGAGGACAGAGAAACAGGTATTTAAAACTAGTGATCAAGTTAATTCTCAGTGTAGTGATTCAATAGTTTCCTGTGAAGTGCCACAGATTAATGATGCATTAACACTTCAATTTGAACTTCTACATCTGTGTCAGTTTCACTTTTATTATACTTAAGCTTGCAGTGGGAAACAGACCTAAATCTTCATGATAATTCATGCACAATAGTGGTAAACGATCATTTTTTCTAGAGTTTCAACCTACAGATATGAGTTATTAGTTCCACTTTTACTGGATTCATTTGTTCACATGATGATTTAGTGCCAGTAGTTTTCTGTGACATTCACTATCATTTATTTGTCCTGCAGAAGCAGCTGAAGGAGACGCAGAAGACGTTCCAGCAGAGAATCCAGCAGAGAGAGAAAGATCTTCAGCAGCTGAGAGAGGCTGTGGAGTCTCATAAGGTGAGTCAGGAGAAGAAGAGAAGTTTGTCTCAGTCTCAGTTCAGACTCTCTTGTCTCTTTCAGTCCCACTGAAGCCTGAATCACTGTGTGTCCTAACAGCGCTCTGCACAGACAGCAGTGGAGGACAGTGAGAGGATCTTTACTGAGCTCATCCGCTCCATTGAGAGAAGCCGCTCTGAGCTGATACGGCTGATCAGAGATCAGGAAAAGCGAGCGATGAGTCGAGCTGAAGGACGACTGGAGCGACTGGAGCAGGAGATCAATGATCTGAGGAGGAGAGACGCTGAGCTGGAGCAGCTTTCACACACACAGGATCACATCCAGTTCCTGCAGGTAACAGATCTAGAAGAACACCATCATAGTAGACTTGAGACACATCCTGCTGTGACAGGAGACTCACAGAGAAACATTTCATGAGTGTCTTATTATATAATCATCAGTCAAACTCTCATCTGATCATCTTCTTTCACTTGCAAATGGCTCTGGAAATCTCTTAGGAATCATTTCTCTGAGCGCTTTCTTCTTACTTGAAAATATGTATTATTATTAACCTGGCTCTCTATTAGAACTTTTATTTTGTTTTAAATCACTTGTATAAGCAGTTTCCCTGTGTGGAGCTGATGAGTTTTGATTTCTGTTTTCTGTAGAGTTTCCAGTCTCTCTCAGCACCTCCTGAATCTACAGACAAAATTAACAATAGATTCAGTTCTCTGTTCTCTTTTGATGTACTGAGAGAATCTGTCCATCATCTGAGAGACAAACTGGAGGATTTCTGCAAAGAGGAGCTCAAGAAGATCTCAGACAGAGGTAAAGTCCTGGAGATTCATCTGCTCTCAGAAACAAGTCCATCATCATCTCATATCATGGAGAACATCATATTAGAAATGTGTTAGGAATGGATGCAGGATCATGAGAATCACACTGTTCATGTCTGTTGATTTCCACAGTCACATCCACCAACATTGTTCCCAGCATCAGGAACGACTTCCTAAAATGTAAGTCAGTAAGAAAACAAGCACAGAAACTCACTGAGTGTGTTCATGTTCTTCCTGTAGAAGGTGAAAGAAGAGTTTTATAATTGATGATGTAAATGATGGTTTGCACAGGATATCTGCTCATCTGTACTGAGACACTGATGATACACTGAACATGAAGAGTTCAGCTACATGAAAACATCAAACAGATTCATAATTCCTGATCCAGACAGATTTGATTACTGGTGGCAGGTGTTGTGTAGAGAGAGTGTGTGTGGACGCTGTTACTGGGAGATTGAGTGGAGTGGAAATGTACGTATATCAGTGTCATATAAGAGCATCAGCAGGAAGAGATCGGCTTATGAGTGTTTTTTTGGATGTAATGATCAGTCCTATAGTTTGCTCTGCTGTTGTTCCTCTAGTTACTCATTCAGACACAATAACATATGGACTGATCTCCCTGTTAAGTCCATCAGCAGTAAAATTGGAGTGTTTGTGGATCACAGTGCAGGAACTCTGTCCTTCTTCAGCGTCTCTGACACAATGAGCCTCATCCACACAGTCCAGACCACATTCACTCAGCCGCTCTATCCTGGGTTTACTGTTTTTTATGGATCATCAGTGAAACTCTGTTGATGATTCTAGATTGAAGAGGGATTCTACCCATAATGCTTTGAGCTGTATTATGGGTTATAACCCATATGTTATAGATTTTCCTGGTTATAGATTTTCTTTAGAGCATTACTCATGGGTGTCCGAGTTCTTAGTCAAGCAATAGCATGGATACAGTTTTCGTTCATTTTTTTCAGTCTTAAAAGACTGTTAGTGATAATACCAAAACTTTATAAAGAACATTATCCCAAACAGGAGGGGAGAATGATTTTTTTCAATATCACTTTTGCACTCTTAGTTAATGTTGAAACAATGGTAAGATTAAAAAAAAAAAAAAGAAAGAAAAATGTCACTAAATCAACGTTACGAAGAGATGTCGGTTTATTATCACTTTGCTCCTGCAATTAATGTTGAAACAATAGTGAGATTTCAACCAAAAAGAGACAACAGGTAAGTGAAACAGTGAGCAGGTTTTATTCACAGGTTCAAGGTTGCAGATCGCATGGAGTGAATGCAGGTGAGAATCAAACATAATGGACAGTTCAAGAGTTCTTGGCCGTTTGTTGACGAGTTGTGTTTCTTGTTGCAGGTATTGCTGAGATCACTGGACAAGAACAAAGGAGTACAACATCAGCAGTAAGCATCCATAGGCAGGCATACCAAGGAGAGTCTGGAACTGTTCAATATGTGAACAGTAAACCGGACAGCGTGGGAGTGTGAGAAGCGTGCTTATAAAGGTGTGTTGATTGCGCTCAGCAGGGGTGATCTTTGGTGTGAGGTGGCAGGTGACCAGGTGAGGTTGTGTGGAATCCCTGACAGTTACACTATGACTGATTCTACATCACTGCTTTTGAATTAACATTGAAATTAGCAAAAATAAGCAATGGTAATATTGTTGAATCAGTGTTATACTGTGATTGATTCCACATCACCAGTGTTGAAGCACTATTGAAATTAACAAAAAATAATCAATAGCCAATGTATTAACGTTTCACTATGATGCTAATTCTACATCATTGCTGTTGAATCAATATTGAAATGAACAAAAATGATCATTGGTAATATTGTTTGATCAATGTTAATGTGATGTTGGCTTTTTCACTTTTGAAAAACATTTAAAAAACAACTGAATGTCAACATAAAATACTACTGTCATCTGATGTACCAAGTTAATATTGATAGTATATTCCTAATATATATATAATATTTCAAAGTTTGGGGAAAACATTTTCAAACACAAATGACACCGTTTTCAGCAGTTGAATCAATTTCTTGTATTCAACAGTTTAACACAATCAATGACAAAAATAAAACCCAGAAAATAAAATTCTTAAAAAAAAAAAAAAAAAAAAAAAAAGTGGGGCTAAAAGGACAAAAGCATTACAACCTTTAAAAACAACATTATTTTCTGAAGTCTGATGTCATTATAACAGATGGTCCAATGGTTCAAGTTTTGAAAAGGCTTGTATCAGTGTACTGCCTCTTTTCTTTTGGGTTTTCTTAAATCTGAAAAAGAAAGCATGATGTCACTTCAGAGCAAGTCAATTCAGTTGTCATATTCAAGAATGTTAATATAACAATATTTATAATACTGTTAAATTACATACATTTAGTCTATTTATTGAGAATCTATTAACGCTTCAATATCAAATGGAAGCACTATGGTAAGGTGTCCAATCATTCCACCTCAGTTTGTCTCCGACCCTAATAAAACACACTTGAAACAACTAATCAAGATCATTAGGATCAATGAAAACTTGTAGTCAGGTGTGTTGACGCTAAACTCTGCATGAAGAGGAATAAACACCACTGAACTTAAACTATGGCCATTGCATAAATCTCATTTTCTATGAAACTACATAACACTCAAGTAACAAGTTTCTCTTATAGAATAAAGAGCTTATTTTTTTTCAATTACAGATTCTTTAAAGCTGCAAATTCACCTTGTGTACACCTTACTGTTTAAATATCACAAAATAGCCATGTCTGTCACTTTCTCATAAAACACAAGGTGTCGTTTTTGTGTTTCAGTGGGAACAGGCTAAACTGAATGGGATCGGTTGCATTCAGCAAATTTAATACAGATTAAGGAATATGAACGATTACCTGATTAAGCAGCGAATTTTGTAGTGTAATCATTTTTTCTTGCAATTGCAAGTTTATATCTTGTGATTCTGACTTTATTTCTTAGAATTGCAACTTTATTTCTGAATTTATATAACGATTTTGCCTTTTTTATATCATGCAATTCTGATGTTTTTCTCGCAATTGCTAGTTTGCCTCAAAATAATTCAGATTTTTTTCCTCATAATTGCGACTTTATTTGCGAGTTTCTATCATGCAGTTCTGGCTTTATTCTCACGACTGAAAGTTTATATCAAGCAATTATTTCCTTTTTCATGTAATTGTGAGTTTATATCTGACAATTCAGACTTTATTTTTCAGAAATGCAACTTTATTCACAAGTTTATATCACCCAATTCTGACATTTTTCTCGCAATTGCGAATTTTTCTTTTGATTAAATCTATATCTTTTTGTTTAGATCAAAATGAGAATTTAAATTGATTGACTTTCTTTAACAAGAAAAATATACTTTCATGCCAGGTTTTATAAAATAGTTTTCATAGAAATATTGTTTAGTGCAAGTTATTTATTTTCATTGGCTCAAGTTAAAATATAGATGTGAACCATTAACCTTTTTTTTAATTGGGTGAATGAAAACATATTTACTGCAAATTATTTTTTATTGGCTCAAGTTATAAAATATAGATGTGAGCCACCCTGTTGAAAAAAAAAAACAGCATATGCTCTAGGGTAGGTTTTGATGCTGGGATGCTGGTCCTTAGCTGGTTTATGCTGGCCCTTTGCTGGTTTAAGTTGGTCCTCGACCAGCACATGACCAGCATAAACCAGCTAAAACCAGTATCAAAACCTTAACAGCGTATGCTGTTTTTTTTTTTTTGTTTGTTTTTTTTTTGTTTTTTCAACAGGGCATTACCCTAATTTTTTTTTAATTAGATGAATTTAAACATTTTTTCAGTGTAAAAGAAACCTAATGCCTTGCTAAGTTCAATTAAAACAAACAAACAATAAAAATAACAGGTTGATCAGATATAAAACTGTTACGGAGCGAATGAGACGTAAAGCGGGCAAGCTTTTATTGAATAGAGACGTGGTCATTTAAACAGGCAAGGGTCAGACACCAGCAAACAGATATAAATAGGGCAAGACAAAAGAGTAATCCAGAGACAAGAAGTAAATGGGTAATCCAACAGACAGGCGAGAAACAGACAGAATGCGGTAAACCAGGCAGTAATCAAGACTTGGGGAAAAAACAGACTAGACTAGACTATGGAAAATAGTTATTTAGCATAGAAAAACCTCTCCCCCACTGACATCCATTTAAAAAATGGCCTCTTGTCTCTTTCCCTGCATACCGTAAAAACTGCAGAGTCAGCATTAGTCATTACACAACAAGGTTGGAGGCTTGGCTTCCAGTGGCCTTGACTCACAGACACGCCTGTATTACACTAGTCACTCGAAAACAGAACCAGGAAACAGGAAACACATGACTGAAGGGAAAGAGAAAGTGAAAGTTTAGTTGAGCTATTGTGTGTTTGTGCCTCTGCATTCATGAAAACACA
>CM070030.1:54349-189349 GCA_036247105.1 Cirrhinus mrigala
CTCCGATACAGTAGGTGGCGGTATGCAACTGATATGTCATGATTGCAATCCGCCATAAAATTAAAGGAAGAAGAAGAAGAAGAAGAAGACATAAACAAGGACCATGGTAAAAATTCAAAATACAAGACATGAAAACATGAACGTGAACATGTTCCCAAAACCCAAACCCCACTCTATCTGATCTCTGAGCTTGTGGTTTTGGATCTACTCCTGCGGGTGACTGACTATGCTGTTCTGCTCCTCACCAGGTTCTATACCTAACATTGGTTAATGAGGATTAAAACAACAACAGAATTTGTTTGAACTATTCCTCTAAAGCAGCCTAGATGTTATTACCATTTGCCAAACATTAGAAAGAAATCATTCACTGTCCTTGACTAAATCACTGAATTACATTTTTTTCCCATTCTATTGTAAGTCGTGACTGTTTACTTGTCTTCAGTAAGCTTGTTTTTATTAGGCTAGTTTTTTGTTTTTTTTTTTTTTTTAATTATGAAATTGTAATGCAAAAAAATTGATAAGATAAAAATCCTATTTAAAGATATATATATCATTATTGTGATGGGGGGTCCTGCATTAAGTTATAGCCCTGGGGCACAGTCAGGTCTTAATGCGGCCATCCCTGTGCTATAGCCTATGCGTCAATAGGTCTCATCAGCATACAGTTTACATGCACGTCGTACCCAAGTTTATTAGACCCATGTCGCACAGTATGATCAGCAATAATCTTACACGATTGCTAAAATCATGCAGTGTGTAGAAGGCTTACGGGGGTCACATGCTACAGAACCAATGCTGGGTAGAAGATTGTTGCATCAAGAAAAATTGAGCATTCACTTCAAGATCCTCTATGTTAAGAAGTTCCTGATGAGGGCAGTGCAGTGTGGTGGCTAAGCTGGAACCTGTATGAGTTTCCTTCTGCTGCTGAACGCAAAAAATATAGTTGAAACAATACTGGTAAACAAACAGTTGCTGGACCCCCCTTCATAGTATGAAAAAAACACTATTAGAGTCAATGGGGACCAGAAATGTTGAGGAGAACAAAGAAATTCATACAGGTTTAGAGCAACTTGAGGGTGAGTACATGATGACAGTATTTTTATTTTTGGGTAAACTATCCCTTCAAATCTCATCATATAATGGCAAAATCTCATAAAGCCTACTACTACATGCTTTACCTTACACTATGTTCTTTTTTAAGGCACAAATGACTGCGTTGATGAGGAGACAAACTGGCGAGCAGTGCTACCGATGGCCAGTCAATCTACAACACAGCCAATCACGGGCCCCCTCCTTGCTCGGGCCCCGGGGTTTCAGCCCCACCTAGCCCAATGGTTATGCGGCCTTGAGCACATTACCATAGAAAAATATAACGTCATCAGCATGTGCTAGTGATAAACAAAAAGAGCATAATGAATCACACTTGGCAGTTGTAGTTTTTATGTGTGCTGACAAAAGGTGGAAGCGAGGGCAAAAAAGGAATAAGCTTGAGGTAAGCAGTTTTAAGTTTTAGCGCCATGTGGCGTTGATTTCATATGGCATTTTTATTGGCTGATCAGTAAATGTGGCTCATGGCAGAAAACACACCGTGCAATGATCAAGTTGAATTTCTGACGCTGTTAGAAAATGATCGTAGGCTATCTTTGGTCACATGACAACGGCCCTCAATGGCCGTCTTTGAACCTTTCTCACTGTACGACATAGGACCACAGATTAGAAGCCAAAATCACAGAAATCGCCACGACTGTTTCACGATGCCAGTCTTTCGCCTGGGACAGAAATTTTCAGAACTGATTATAGGGAATTTTTGGTTGAGTGTAATGCCATGCCAGCAGAGGGAGCCCTCACCCATGGACTGACTGTTACCGTTCCCTCTGCTGCTTCTATGGTTACTTCCTGTTTGGTGGCCATTTAAGGAGGCCCATACCAAACAGGCCCTACGAAGTATTGTTTTGCCTGTGCGGACTCTACCAAGCGTTTATCCTGTTTCATTGCCTTGTTTTTCCACGGTTTTGTTTCATTGTCATAGTTTTGTCTTGTCTTGTTTTGCCTAGTTTCATAGCCCTGTTTATTTTGCTACTTTGGACTGCTCTCTTGGATTGTGACCTTCTGCCTGTTTATTTGGGTTACGCTTTTGTCTTGCCTTCGTATTACTGTTTGTTTGGAGATCGACCCTGCCTGTCTTGACTATGCTTGTTCGGGAGCAGACGGACAACTGAGGTAAGTGAAGGTAAACGATATTTATTTACAGCAGAGCCACAGATTAAGGATGACGTGCAGGAATAGGTGAGTATAACAGTTCAGGTTTGCAAAGTTCTTGAATGGATATCTACGAGCTGAATGATGTTTGTTTCCTCTGCAGGAACGACGGGAGATGAACTTCAGAACGGATGCACACACCGTTGGCTGACAGCTGACAGACTTACGACACACACACACACCACTGACTGGATGCGGCTCGACTGGACAGACTGGAATGAAACAGAGATAAAGGTAAGTATATTCAGGTAGGTGGAATGCTGTGAACTCGGAGAGAGCTTCACAATGAGTCCGCTTCGTATGAACGAGCCCGGACAATGAGTGGTGAGTGGTGTGTGCTTTTATGTGTGTGTGACTGATTGAGTGCAGGTGTGTGTGATTAGAATTCTGGTGACTGTGATCGCTGCGTGTGAGTGGTTGCAGAGCCTGGCCAATCCGTGACAACGCTGTGTTTAATAAAGCTCACATCTGGATCTAACACACTTTACTAGAGACCCGTTACATTGAGGAAGCAAAGTGTTGCCTTGTCATCTGGTCAAATCCAGGTCTTAGTTAAGCTGAAGATGAGCAATAGGCAAGGTACAAAAGGACAGAATAGTAAAAAAATCAAGACTAAACAAGATCTAGAGGTGGGACTTTCAAGTCTGCAACTGTCAGTGTAATGTGAATGTGAGAGGGCGACATCTGGTGGTGAGCGGACCAAAGGTCACCGGCCAGATTCGTGACACAACCATACCTAAAATCCTTTGGTCTGCACACTACTAAATGGATCTCTGCTGGTTAATTTTTCCTGTCACTAAGTTTGGGACACTCAATTTATATGACATCTGAGCTCAAGAAAGAGGGACTATATTTGCACCTGCAGGCCACTGACTCTGTTTGATCTATACCTAACTAACCCATATATAGAAGAGTGTTAAGAAATTGTATAACCCCTTTAATACTGCTAGAGCTGCCACCATTAATTTAAAGTGTTATGGTTAGCGTTAGGGTCAGGGTCCCTGTCCCTGTCCCAAATGGCACCCTAAACCCTCGTGGATGCAGTGCCGCTGACTGTCGGGTAGAAGTCTGCTGCACCAGCTCACACCGGTGTGGGCTCGGCAGAAGTGCGTATCGAGGGCGCATAACATCCCTAATTAAACACACCTGAACAAGCCAATTACTGTCTTCCAGATCACTAGAAAGCTATAGTGTCACAATGCAACAGGGGTGAGACCAGAGGCAGAGGTAAGGTGCAAAACCAAACAAGAGTTTTATTGACAAGGTTGTAAAAATGGATTGCAACAATTGGTTGAGCAATGATAAGCTTATCTGACAGTCCTTGTATGTGTTGAGCGGTGGTAGCGAGTCCATATGGGGAAAACCACGTAGAGTCCAGGTAATTCACAGGTAATTCACAGGAGAATCCAACAGAAGAAACAAAGAGAGGTCTGGAGCTAGCATCAGGGTTGTGAACGGTAGACCAGACAGAGATGGACTGAGAGTAAGAGTCTTATATAGGGTGGGGCTGACTGAAGACAGGTGTGGAGGATTACAACTCAGGTGACTGAGAGCGGGTGGGCGGTGCTACTGATGACGTGGAAGGTGGATGCGGCTGTGGTGAACGCCTGACAACAGGCAGGTGTATTTGATTAGAGTTGGAGCTAAACCCTGCAGGACAGTGCTCCTCCAGGACCGAAGTTTCCCATCCCTGATTCAAGCAAATGAATGCATAAAGCCTAGTGACTTATGTTTGGTTTTAAAATGAATGCCTATTAACTCATTAACAATCAGAACTGATGCATTCTGAAGAGCCGTGGAATAAACCCTATACAAGTTTTGTGTGGATGTTCATCTGAATGTTACTCACCCATTTGCAATGAAGAAACAGAAATAGCAATTTACTGTTAAACCTCAGATACAGAAATCGTTTGTGAACCAAATAAGACTCAACTTCATTCAGAATGTGGCAGCATGGAATCTTATTAAGGAAAGCTAATAAAATTAAACTACACTAGAGTTAACCTAAAGAAATGCAAGTAAATATAAACTTTAAATTTACACTATACATTTGTCATTTGGCTGTTTTTATATCCCAGAGCAACATATGTTCATGTTTCCTCTTTTGTGATTCAATCAGTTATTAACCATTGTTGATGGTTTTGTTGTTGCTATGATTGTAATGGCAAATTAGTATAATGATTAAAATACTGAAACTCAACGGATTTTCATAAGACCTACTGCTAGTTTTATCAGCAAGATTAGTATATAGTATATCCTAATGTGTGAATTCACAAGTGTATCTAACCCTAGTGTAACTAACCCTAACTGCCTGTTGATTACTTAGAAAAGGTACCATTGTAGTCTATGACTGAGTAGCACTGTAGACTGTTAATGTATTATGTTTTCATATATTATGATTTGAGCTTAGATGACATAAGACACTTCAAATGATTGTTATTTTGTTTTAAGTACACTAGGATTTCAGCTCCCTGATTTTACACACCTGATTCAGCTCATCAGTTCATTTATAGAGACGGCAAGACCTGAATTTGGCGTCCAATTAGGGAGACACAAGAAATGTGCATCGATGGCACTGAAAACCTCTGCGTGAGGGTGTTTCATACAATATTATTGCTTTTAACACCTGATTTGTCCATTTTAGTGCAAAAATAAAATATGAAATATTACATTTGCACACTTGTAACGTACAGTAATCAAGCAATAATCATCTGAATGTTATGTGATCATAAGAATATTTTTCGCACTGTTGTATCAGACTGTTAATGCCGACAAAGAATAAAGGTCAAGATCTTTTCTGAGTCTCCGGCGCTGCTGTAAAGGCCTGATCTGCAGATGAATCGTCCAGCTGTGATTTCACTGACATCCAGATTCAGACTGTGATGGAGCATCAGCTGCAGCTGCTATCAGTCCTGCCTATAAGAAGGCAAAATAAACTTATTTTCAGTGAAGAATTGTTCAACTGTGTGCGTCTGTGAAATCTATTTCTACAGCAGTTCTAGAATGTAGACCATCCAGAATCACTGGATTGCTGTAGCACTGTATTCTGTAGCGTTATGACAGATTACACGCATTTCTGTTACATTTCTAAAAGCAGTGGACAACAGCTGTTTAGTCTGTGTTTAATCACAGCTGAAAACACCAGACTTTTGTTCAGTTTTTGTGGTCACAGACTGAATTCTGCAGATTCTCTCATCATAGACATTCCTTTTTCTGTGTAGACCGTTTCAATGATTATAACAGGAGCGTCTGTGAGAGCACTGAACTCTTAGGACCACTAAATGACCTTTCACTCACAATATATGACAGATGACTGCAGAATTTTATTGACATGTAAATGCTTTATTTTCATAGTGATATGAAATGTTTCATATAGTTATTTAGGTACTGCACTGTTGTTGTTTTTTTCGTGACTCACTTGATAATGAGGCCCTGAATCTGATTCTTTTTGACAGGTGTGGAGCTCAATAAACCATCAGTGCAATTAATTGTTGTATTAAAATACAACAAGGGTTCAAGCTAAACACAGGTTTCATTTTATTATTAAACAATTACAAGTTGTTTATTCCTAATGCTGCATGCAGCTGTACAGGACATGCATAAACACTTTAGCTTTGACTCCAGATAATTAGACAGAGGAAGCAACACAGGCACTCAGGAATGAAGGCACAGGGACTTTTTTCAGTAAAGGGCAGGTCAAAATGGACTCGTGTAGCGCACAGACCTGAACCCTGTCCCCTCGTCTACCGGCATTACTACTCATTCTAAACGGATCAAACCCATCAGGGGCCTCTGTGTGCCGTGTGGCGGAGCGTCAGGAGCTCAAGGAGAGCAGACGCGTCCGTAGAAGAGGACGCTCTTGGAGGGATTGTGGCGTATGAAGAAGAGGAAGGGGTGATCGGCGTGAAAGCGCTCTGGACGCATCAGGCAGCGCATCATCATGATGGCACCGGTGGCTGCAGCGGCCTCGGTCCCCTCCTCATTCACTTCCACAAACGACTTATGCACCACTTTAGACAGCACCAGGTCGTTGTTCGGGGACAGGCCGGAGAAATCGGCTCTCTGCAAGTCAAACGCATCCACCATTCCCAGGCTCATCAGGAGAGCTTTCATGTCATAGGTTTCCTCCAGTCTGAATCTGGGCAGAGACACTTGAACTTCCAAAAGATCCATCTTGTCAGGTCGGGTCCACTCCACAAAGTTCTCGTAGGTCAGCGCGCTCTCCAGCTGGACATAAGAGACGTGTTAATGCCTGTCGTCGGAGCAGAAGACTCGACGTAATAAAAACCACAGATGTTTACTGTCACTCTGAGTTAGACAGCACACCAGATCTACTGACAAAACACCAACGGTCTCACCTTCTGCAGGCCGGTGGTGTCATCCTCCATGTCGTTGGGAAGCATGATCAGCATACTGAGGTCTTTCCCAGCGTACGGCAGCTCCAGAATCTGACAGTTCATCTCAGGAATGAAGGCCAAAGGAAACTTGGCCTTCTGGAACATCATTTGCACTGGCTTCGATTCGTTCTGTCAACCATCAGTAGAAACACATCACACTCACGCTCACTCATATCACATGACACCTGCTGCACAAACCATCAAGAAGGAAACCACAGGAAAATTTAACATTCCTTGAATTAAAGAAGAAGAGAAAAAAAATGTAACGTATTGTCTGGCAACTGAAAGAATTGCTAGCTGCAATCTGTTCTTCATCCTAGAAATCAAGCACCATCAAAACCAACAACATCTTCAGTGTCCTTCATACATGACAACTACTAAAACTAAAACAAGACAAAAGAAACAGATTCTTCCCCTGCTAAACGCATCTCTGTACTCTGGAAATGTCTGAGCCGTTTTAACACCACTGAACATATGTTGCACATTGACATTTAATTGTACTGATCTTTTTTATATCAATTTAATTTTATGTAAGTTTTTAAGAACTGCTGCCCACTTATTTCCAATATTCCCAAGTTCAATATCAGGCATTACCAAGCCAAATCTTTCACAAGGCAAGTTCATTTGGATACTTACAAAGGTTATTCACAAAGAGATCATTAGATATTCCATGAGCCAGAAAAAATAAGCGTTTACATTTAAAAAAAGGATTCAAACGAATAAACGAAAGGCCACAAACTGAAATAAGAGAATGAAACCAGTACAAAAAGCTTTTTCCAGTAAAAAGCTCTTGTGAATCTCACCTTGTTGATCTTGAACTGCACCTCTTTGGTGTGTTCCTCTCCGAACTTCCTCTCCCAGTTCCCTTTGAAGTAGATGGCGTTCACCAGCACCAGTCTGGACAGCGAATCCACGTCTCCCTCGGCCAGCAGATCCTTGATCTTCTCTGTGAGTATAAACGGACATTCAAACTGACATGGCAGGAATGCGAGTGTAGTATCGGTGATGCAGCACGTAATCCCTCGATAAAGTGATGTCACATTAATGACTTTTTTAATGACATTTTGCTTTATCTTCCTGACACAACATTAATTTTTCAAGGGGTTCAAACAGTTTTTGCACCTTGTGTCTGTTTCTCCACCCAGGTGTTGATGTCGATACGAGCTGCGTCTGCATTGCTGATGAAGTTCACAGTCTCCAGTTCAGCCTTATACAGTCTTTTTGTGTCACTGAGAAATTTCTGTAACAACAAAGAGAAGAAATACTGACATACTGCATGAATCATCGGGTACATTCCTAAACAAAGTGGGTAAAAACGTGTTCACGTGTGAACAAACTGAGCTCACCTCGACGAACGTGTAGGACTGCTCTCCATAGAGGCGACTGGCGAGACTCAGCGCGTACGGAGCTCCGGCTTTGTTAATCTCGCTCAGGAGTTTAGTGAAGCCAGCGTGGATTTCTGCCTCTGCTTCAGGAAAATGCAAAGCCTGGAGACAAACAGCGAATGACAGTTTCCTTCATGCTAATGTTGTAGATGTGGCTGCTAGTAAGCAAACATGCGAAACGTCTCAAACCCTAGCCCTCTTCATCTGCCATGTAAAATGATAAACAGTTAAAAACTGCATTCAGTCTTTCCTAGTCACCCGCCACCAAAAGATAAGGAAAAACATTTGGGTGGGGTTAGGCGCAACCCTGCTGACACATGAGTGCTGTGTTGTTGCTATGGTGATGTCCTTTGACCCTCAGACCCACACAGCATTACTATGACATTCGTTAACATTCATTACACCAAAGGCTTAACCATCTGGACAACCACTAACGTACTTCAGTTCCAGTTTGAAGTTTCAAATTAGGACAGAACAAGCTGCCATATTAAACAAGCAACCTCACTGCAAGCAGAGCTGTGTCTGAAATCTGTGTCAAATACAGAGCATTATATGAGTGCGAGCTCGCTGTTTTCATCTAAACTGCTTTAGGCTTTATGACTGATTTACAAACCCTGGCCTGATGATAACAGACCATTTCACAACTGTTTACTGCCTTACTGTGCTAACATCATTTGCCAAAGGTGGGACTCACAACCCACATCAGTTCTGTGACAGTAGAGTCAGAAAGACTCTTTTACAGTCATGGACAATTCATCATCACTTCTGTCAAGGTACAGAACGAGAGACACACCCGAGACCAAACCCACCGCTCAGTAAACAAACAGCAGGAGCATCATGTGACCAGCGGCAACGAATACATGCCATTCATGTGAAGTGATTTAGAAATTTACTTCAACACACGCAATCATGAATACCCCAAATACACCAGTAATTGGTGACTTTGCTCTCTTTTTGCTTTTAGGAATGATTTATTATTCTAATTAAATTGTTCCATTTACACAAAGTTTGGATGTAACGGGGGAACTTGATGGCTATATTATCCCAAATAAAGATGTGCAGTAATCAACCACTTTCAGACTGACCCGGGACATCTGAGATGCCGTGTTTCCTCCGGCTCCGAGCGACAGCATAGAAAGAGCAGCGGAGATGCTGAGAGGAGAATAGAAGACATTTGCTGACGCGCTTCCCTCGCTGATTTTCTGGAAGAGACTGAGAGAAAAGCGCGTGTGCGCCGCTGACAGATGCTCCATTCCGACACACTGGACACAGACAGAAGGGGACATTATATTTACAGACCGTTATATTTATATTAGTGAATACGAATAAATAATATGAAGAAGAACATTTGGAAAACTAAATACACATACAAACAAGCGCAATTTCAAATAAAAAAGTTATATTTTAACTTCCACAGTTGTTTAAGTTACATTTCATGTACATGAACTTCCTCGTTGTATGGGCGCTCATCGCACTCTCAGCCCATTGGAGAAACGACCACTACAAACGACTGCGATTGGCCAACTTTGACCGAACTACGCGTACAACGTCTTGACGCAAATGTATGATTCGAGGCATTTAAGAAACATCGCGTTTTTGCCGATAAAGTGACTTCACATGTTTACGTTTATCGTTGACAAAAAGCATAAAAACGGGTCATTAACGTTCACATGACGTATCATAGTATTTCCGCGTGTTGTTCTGTAAAAGGCTTAAGAAGCCCGTATTCATTATTAACTATCAAAATGCTTTACTTAGTTGGTGTGGTCTTGGTGATTTGAATCATTATAGTTACTCACATGCTTTAAGAAGGGTCTTCAGGTGGAGGAGTTTCCGCAGCGAATGAATCGCCGGAGTGACCGAGTTTATATGAGCAGCGGACACACCCTCATGGGCACACACACACACGCGCGCGCGCGTTTGTTTTTGTGAATTGTGGGGACTTTCCATAGACTTCTATAGTTTTTATACTGACCAAACGATACTGTTCATCCCCTCACCCAACCCTAAACCTATCCCCAGATAGACGCCATTTACCATGTTTAATAATTTTTTACACAATGTCAAAAATTTCAGGCTTTACTATCATTGGTCGCCACAATGTAGCAAAAACAAGTACACACACACACATACACAGAGAGAGAGAGAGTGAGAAAGAGAGAGAGGGAGAGAGAGAGAGAGAGAGAGAGAGTTCATACATTCAGTCAGTGCTCGTTGAAAGCAACAATAGTCTTCATCACAAAACTCAGGGAATGGACTGATGGTAATTTAATTTGTATTGCACTAATTGTGCATCTAAAAGCGTGGGAGCCGCCAGTCTGCCTGTGTATAACCAGAGGGGCTTGTTTTTTTCTCAGTAAAGTTAGTTTTTATTTTGTTTTGACCATATAGTAAAATACTACGACGAGTTCTGAAACTGATGAATTAGCATTACACTTTCGGTGCATTCAGTGTTTCACATTCCTATATCGTTCATTTATAATTCTATTTTTATTGTTCATTTATAAATACATTCTTTCTTGAGAAATATGCCAATTATTGCCAAGCAGAATAAATAATGTTTCTGTAATTTTCTTGTGTTAAAAGTCAAAATAGCTTAATTGCAGTTGTTCAGGATAAAAAATAAGATATAGTTTTATTTAACGTTTTCTTGTATGTACTGAACCACATTTATGACCACCATTTGATTGAAAATGCAATATTTACATACATATGCAACTGAAACATTTTAATGGATGTAAAATGCCACACAGTGAACTACTTCTTTTGTCAGCATTCACACATATTTATTACTATCGCGCATTTTATTACCACTTCGACGAAACATTAGAATCTTGATCTTAAACATGATTTGTGTTTAATAAAACGCAACATTGTTTCTATGATTGTATACTTGCCGAGTAACAAAGTAACACTGTTTTTCTCCTCAGCAACTGACATTAAAATTACCAGCAGTCTTTGGTTGCCGTGGTTACAAACAACAACAACAGATTCACGCGCATGTAATAAAGTCGTCATCTCTAGTTGTCCTAAACGGCGTCACGTGTTTCATTATGCAGCATAATGTTCCTCTGGCAGGACTTCTCTGCTAATGTATGGTTTCATCGTCGACGTGAAGTTACACTTTAACAGACTGAAAACGATAGTTTTTTTTAGAGGCAAAGACTATTTTGCGACAAGTGCGTAACATTTTACGGCAGTCAGTGAGCGTTGAGAGAGAGCGCCGCCTGCTGGAGGGAAGGGGACAGCACAGGAAACGCACATTAGCCTTATTAGCAGCGCTGACCTGCTCTACAGCAGAACCTGAACTATCACTCACATTCAGCTCAAGCACTTCATACACACAGAGTAAGAGTCTGGTGCTCAGATAGATCTGATGGCGTCCGCGACTTTGTTTGGAGCTTTCAAGCGCTTTGTGAGCAGAAATGTGAAGATCAGGAGGATGAATGAGCGCATTTGGACCGATCGAATCAGAACTTCGGTAAGATCCAACCCTACCTCACTATTTTATGAGGATCATATACAGGACGTGACCAGTTTAAGGGGGGAGGGGGAACGGGGTTATGGGTGAAAGAGCAACTGAATGTCAGTCATAGAAGCGGAGCTGGTTTTTTTCTGATGATTATCAATAGAGTTCGTGTATTTGTGAGCAGTGTTGTGTGTTTTGTGACTGTCAGAACAGAAAAGCTTCGTTTCTCGTGGCTGTGACTCCACTGTCATTCCTGATCTATGAGAGAATCACGCATTTCGCTTCGGTTCGAGCGCTGGACTCAGGTAGTGTTCCTTGTTTTTTCTGCATTTACATGAAGCTTTAGCGCTGCTGGTTTTATTTAAGCGCATCTTTTGTCCATGTGAAGAAGTTTTAGAACAAGCAGATTATCTGTACAGCTGCGGAGAGACACAGAAACTCCACCAGCTCCTGGTGCGCCACAAAGACAGGTAAAGCTAACCCGAGAAATTCTTCAAGAGGTAAAGCTAACCTGAGAAACCTAATTGTCCAGTATAGAGACAGGCAAGAACTAACCTGAAGCTGTCGGTGAAGGAGAAGACCGCAGTTTAGTCTTACCATCTTCACACTCAGTGCATCAGGATGACAGAGCACTGACAGGTGAAACAGCCGCTTCTCCTTATTTTCAGCCAGAACACAAACATCAGCAGTGCGATAGATGCCATAAAGAGTTCACACTTTCTCCTATTTTAATGCGAGTCAACATTACATTCAGATGTTGCTGTCAGAGGATGACAAGTGAACCATCTCTCCGTTTGCACTCGTTCCAGTGATGATGCCGAGTTTCTGTGGCGACTGGCCCGGGCGTCCCGTGATCTGGCTTTACTGTCCAGCGTCGGCACCGACGAGAAGAAGCGACTCACCTACGAGGCCTTCGACTACGCCAAGAAAGCTCTGGAGAAAAACGAGGCTTCCTTTGCAGCACACAAAGTAGATGGTCGTTTCTGTTTGTAAATGAGCATTGCAGTGTCTGAGTATTAGATGTTTTATCATCCTCTCGTCTGCAGTGGTTCGCAATCTGCCTCAGTGACGTTGGCGATTATGAAGGGATCAAAGTGAAAATAGGAAATTCCTACATCATTAGAAACCATTTAGAGGTAAGATGTGGAATTAACTAACCACACCAGTTAGTCACATTCACCGCAAATGAATGAAACCTCTTAACGCTCACATCTACAGCGAGCGATTGAACTCAATCCAAAAGATGCAACATCCATCCATATTCTTGGTTACTGGTGAGTTTGTATTCTGATATATATACACACACATAGATGAATCTGCCCATAACTGGCCATATTGGGAACTTTCAGCAACACAGCGATTGTTCCTTTGACTGACTGTTTGCCCGGCTTGCAGGTGTTTTGCTTTTGCTGAATTACCGTGGTACCAGCGGAAAGTTGCAGCTGTTATTTTTGCGTCGCCTCCAACAGCCACTTATGAAGAGGTCATTGAAATGAATAATCATGTAGACGCTTAATTAGCACTGACACTTTGGGAATAATAAATGTTTTGTCCCCCTCAGGCTTTGGCATTTTTCCTGAAAGCTGAAGAAGGTCCCGTATAAACGCAAGCACCTTCATCTTGTTCTGTTTGTTATTTTACACGTGACTTTAACATTTTAATATCTCGATTTAGTTGACCCAAATTTCTACAGCAAGAACCTGCTGATGCTGGGAAAGACGTACATGATGCTGAGCGACGTCAAGCGGGCGACGCTGTGGCTCACTAAAGCACGGGATTATCCTGCAGTCACAGAAGAAGACAAGCAGGTTCGCAAGCAGAGTTTGATCACGGTCAGTTTTTAATCTGTTATATCGTCTACAGAGGCGTAATCTTCACGTTTGACCCAATGCAGGTTCATAAGGAAGCGCTGGAGCTGCTGAAGAAACTCAACGGATGACGACCGGCAGCTAAATCGGTCCAGACGTTATCAAACCGTAAACTAGAGATGCCTTAAATGTTCTTTGAAATGACTTGCCATTGATTTGTGTACGATTCTTTTAGTATCTGCCATTATCAGAAGATGAACAAAATCTCAATGTAATGCTGACTGTAATTGACTAATACTGGTGTGTTTCTAGCACTCTTGAATGTTTGCTGGAGTCTCAGAATTGGATTAGCGACAGACCTTGACGTGACGAGTTCACAGGTGCGACACGCTCAATAGCAAACAGAGAGCTTGGACTGACTGCAGATCAAAGATCACTGAGTGAACCTTCAACATGTGACTGATCTGTTTATTGAATAGTAATAAGGATTTTTATCAAACTCTCATTTAAACTAATCTACACACACGTGCACCTGGAAACTCTGATCACTTCAGTTTACCTCCATTTTGTCATGAAATCGTCCAACCAACTAGAAGGTACTTACGAAAAATTACTGATGGAACTGAAACAATGAAATCGCTGAAAACGATGGCGTTAGGATGAAGCTATGAAACAGGGTTTTTGTTCTTCGTGTAAATGAATCGGATTTCAAATGTTTTGAGTAACATTTTAATATGTCTATATTTTGAGCTCTTTGTGCAAATTAAATAAAGCAAAAACTGGAATCTGTATTTATGTTGGCCTCCGAGTTGTGTGTTGAGATGCAACTGACGGCAGGGGCGTCGCTAGGACTAATCATTCGGGGCTCGAGCCCCGAAAAATGTTTCTCTAGCCCCGAATGTTTTTGTATCACCCTATGATTTCCGAGGAATTCACGGAGTTTGTCAAAGTTTGACTGAATTAATCAAAATCCGGGCATTACACTTCAATCAAATCGCGATATCGACTAGTATCTGTAAATATTAAGCCGCAAAATACAATTTAAATATGAATCCTGCATGTTCTGCGTGTCTCTTTATGAATGAATGGTGCAGACGCACGCGCGGTCTCCTTTACTACACACACTGAAGTGCGCGTGACGCTTGCGGTGATTTCAGCGTCTGCTATAAAAAAAAATGCATGAACAACATCTCTCTGAGAGTACTTTGTGAGCAGTTCACTGTTTCATTTGAGTAAAACCAGGGTCATTTACAGAAATTTAAACGTATTCATGGCAACCCGTCAAAATAAAAGTCCGGTTTCGCTTGTAGATATTGTGCCAGAAATATATTATCATTCAGTAGAATGTACGTACCTACAGTACTCCTACCACCACTACTGTTGAAAAATGAATACAACTTTTTTACACAATATTTCTTCCACCTTTTAAATTTTAATAGTACATCACCTTTATTTGCCAAAAATAAAATTTGATTTTCATTCAATAAAAGATAAATTAACATTTTATGCCTTTATTTGATAACCAAAAAAAAATTAAATACACACAGAATTTCATAAGGCTGTTGTAGAAAATAAGAGTTGTTTTATGGATTCAAATAAATAGACATGCTAAAACAAATCTGGTAACAATAAAACAAAGTGAGAACAAATAAACATTTCATAGGGCCCTAAACATAACATAACTTTTAGGAAATTTTTGTTAAATTGTACAAGTTCAATTGTTTTAATTAATTAGACATGTTTGTTTGTTTGTTTGATTAATAAAATAAAATTTATCCATTAAAAAGGAGTCCAGAAAAATGAAAACTTTGGAATTTGGAAAAAATAAAATGGAATTTGGTTAAAAATGAAAAAAAAAAAAAAAAAAAAAATGGGGCCCTATTTTTGCACGCAGATATATATTTGTTACAGTCGTAAATACATTTTCAAATGTATTATTTTATTTGTGTAATGTATTTTTGTAAAGTTATAATTTTGTTATAATAATTTGATGTTTGCTATTTGCAGTGATTTAAAATATCTCAAATTTTCTCTCAGGGAGACCTCCCTAGAAAGATCCAGGTTCACCCACCTGTGTCTAACAAAATCTTATGTAAATATTATGTGAGCTCCCATCCACCACCACTAGCCCCTGATGTTTTGGCACCAGCCCTGGATGTTTTCAAATCCTTAAAACGCCCCTGACTGACGGGTAAAATTATAAAACCCACAGGAATCTTCAAGAACACACACGAGTCCCATCAGTGCTTAAAGAACACGAGAAAACCCGAGTTTGTTTGAAGTCATATATTTTAATATGAAAGATATTTATGGACACAGTTTTCCTCCCCTGACGGTCAAAGGCCACAGAAATAATGAAGTGCTTCGAGCTCAAATGACTTCAGCTGCTGCCGCCGTTCTGAGTGTGTGCAGAGACTCTGTTGCTAGAGGGACGAATACTGATTGAGAGTGTAAAGTGACAATGGCAATACTGTTGAGAGCCAATTGTGATGAATGATATGAGACAGCGGTCGGTCTGTCTGTCGGTCTACAGGAGTTAAATTATCTCTCACTCTGCAGGCAGCCATGCAAGCGCTTAATCACAACTTAATGTCCAACAACACACAAAAAAAAAAAAAAAAAAAAAAGAAAAACCCCAGGCACCTGATCAAACTCTACAATCGTTCTGTAAAAGCTCTATAAAACTAGAGCCGTAAGTTTGAGTTCTACTATAAAATCCTCTCTAATGTTGTTGTTTTTTTTTTTTCCAGGCTCATTTAAAAAACCCGCCAAATGAATAAAACAAAGCGTCGCTGTATATAGATAACAGCATTAAAAAGATCAGAAAAGCGTAAACGCTTGCATATTCATGGGGAATCGTGTTATGAAGATCGCTAAATGAGGTCTTAAGATAAAGATTTGGTTTAAAATGACAAAATAGCTTATTTACATTGGTAATCATCTGTGCAAGTTTCACGGTTTTGTTTTACTTGGCTGACGCGTCGCCGTAAAGGGGAAAGACTTTTCATCACTCTTGACCGAAACCTTCCGTCTCCTCGATCGCAAAGAGCAGCTTCTCCTTCAGCTGTTCGAAGCTTTTGTAGGGGGGCAAATCCAGCCTGTTAAAGCTGCAAACAGAAAAACCAAGTGAGTCGTGAACGTCGTTAGACTGTGATGTCTGGTTTCATCCTGAAAACTCACCAGGTGTGACTCCGGGGCAGCCACGTCTCTTTGCCGACCTTCTCGATGCAGAACTTCTGAGGTCCGTTGCTTCCTGGAGGATGAAGAATCCCAAGAAAAGAGTTAAAATGCATCTGTGTCACACGGGTGACACGTTCTGTACGTTACTTTTTCAGGTTGTGAAGGCTCTGAATGAGCTCCTGGATATCGGAGAAACGGCTGGAGCGACTGAAGACTCACCCATGAGCTCAGCGAAGCCACCCAGCGGAAGCCTGCAGGTGCCCGTCACGAACTGCATCAAACGCAGACGCACCTCGTTATCCACCTCCTTCACTAACTGCACACAAACACACGGCGACAGTGAGATCAGAACGCCATTCAGACGTGATCCGCTTCAACGGGCTGAAACGAGCTTCCTCTTTCAGTTCATTCTGTCTTTAAATACTAAAACCCAAATGGGTAGCTGACAAAAACTAGACTGTGTCATGTGGTGTGACAAAGCAAAAAAACATTAACATACAAATAACATGAGAAAATTGTAACTTCATTCTTAGAGTTACAAATAGCATGAGAGAGGTTTATCTTCAGTGTTAGAGTTAGGGTTTTTAAACATTATGTAAAAAGCAGGTAAAAATATCCAGGTTTAACTCACAGCTTATTTAAATATAAATCACGATGAAAGAAAGATTCGAGTAAGAAACATCTTTGTTTACAGCTGATGTGCTGCGAGACTAGGGCTGGGCGATATGGCCAAAAATATTACCACACAACTCATATACGGTTGACATTGGGTAACATTAACAAACAAACATTAACATGATAGACGTTAAAAATCAATGTGAACATAACTTGCATTCATTTATTATTTTTTGCTCAGCCTAATGCAAGACTCTTCCAGAAAAATCCATCTAGACTTTCTGAAGTCTATTAACATACTGCTTAAAAAAAATAAATATATAAATATAAATAAATATAAATAAATAAATATATATATATATATATATATATATATATATATATATATATATATATATATATATATATATATATATATATATATATATATAAAATCATTATAATATTAAATTAATTAATTAATACCAAAATAATTTATCACTTCAGTTTTTCATTTTGTGTTGCGAAACAGAGGATCATTTACCATAAACATTTCTGATTTTGGCTAACAATGTTCAAGTACAAAAATGAGACAAATATAAATCAAACAACAACTAGTGAACTTCAAGGCCAATGTTAAATGTTTTGAAACAGCTCCTGCAACAAGGATCCACGAAAAACAATGAAAAGAACAGTGTGGAAGAGACACTTTCAGACGAGACCCGATGAAACAAAATGCAATTCTGAAGTTAGAGAGGCTTTTCACACCTGCCAGAACCAGATGATCTGTTTGCTGTTGCGCGTGTAGTGACGATAGACTGTGTTCCTCTGCCAGTCCTGCAGATCCACCTCCTGCATGCCACACAACATCACCTGCAAACACAGAACCGTCCTGTCACCGACAGCGCTTCAGAGCGGTCCGGACGGGTAAAATGGACCACAAACCCACCTCCAGCTCCTTCTCATCAAAGTACTGCAGCCACTGCAACGGCACCACCTCGTTGAAGCCGTCCAGGAACGCTTTGGTCTGACTCTCGACGCCACGAGAAAACCTCCATTCAGCCATCAGCCTGCGGGACAGGAGACACCGTCAGTCCACAGGAACACGTGGCGCTAAAAGCGGTTCGTGAGGCGGTGGCCGCCGCGTTCTTACCCGATATACTCCTCTTTATTCTCCTCCGTCACCAGGATATTGGCACCGTCTGCTTTCAGGTCATGCGACGTGATCTTACCCAGGATCTCCATGTCCACCGAGAAGTACATCTCCAAGCCGCACTCCTCGATGTTGTTGTCTCTGCGGATGAATCACATGAGCAGCGATCAGTCTTAGTCTTATGCGCTCGTTAACGTTTTACACATTCAAATGGTCAGGACGGTTTATTAAAATACGACAGACGCACCTGATCCAGATGAGAGAGTTGTAGAACTCAGGATCTATTGACTCCAGATCCTTCAAGATCAGTTTCTTATTGAGCATGCGCTTGTAGAAGGGCAACGAGAAGCCAGTGTCGATGAATTTGCCGTGGAAGAGAGCCTGCAAACACACAGCAATGAGCGACTGGTCTACAGACTTCAGCTTTACTGATGCGCGTGTGCGTGTGTGTGTGTGTCTTGCCATGGCGATGAAGCGTCCGATGAAGCAGAAGTAGGACAGGTGGTCAGGGTTGATGGTGGAAGCCGGGTTGATCTGCAGACAGTAGTTGCTCTTGCCGGCGTATTCAAACAGACAGTACATGGGGTTCAGCACCTCGTGAGACAGGAGGAAGAACCATTCCCTGTACACGCACACACACAAACACAACTTCAAATTAAAAAAAAGAGTTAACCAATTAAAAAAAATAAACATTACAATTATTTAAAAATGTTAGAAATATGGTTGAACTATATAGCTGAATATAATGCAAGATTTGATTTTTAGCCCTTTGTATTCAGAAGTTTGAGCCCCTCTGATCTAAAGTCTTTGATGTCAGTAAAGAACTAAACTCAGCAGATCCTGAGATGACCCGACATTCACAAACCACTGACACATGAAGGCAAGTAAAACAGCGGTTCACACATGCGCGTTCTGTACGGTGCTTTTTTAATTCCCTGTGCGTGTCGTACCGAGCAAGGCCTCCGTAGTCCAGTCCCTCCTCTCCTCTGAAGATAATGTACAGACGTCTCCTCAGGTCATACGGTTTAAGGTTCATGATCTGCAGTAACGAGAGAAACAGAACCAGTAAATGAGACATTCAGAAACTTCCCAGAGTGTCACATGACTGAAGCTGTGTTTCTCAGACCTGCTGGAACGAGTCTTCAAACAGCGTCTGTCGGGACACGGTGATCTTGACGTGGCTGGCCAGAGCGTTAGACTGCAAACACACAGACAACGTGTTTGGAAAACACATACACACAGGGTTTCATGCGTGTTGAAGAGCCAAGTGAGCGTTACCTGACACAAATAGCGGAAATGCGCCAGTTTCCACCTGAAGCTTCGCTCGTATGCGATCTGTGGACCTTTAGTGCTGCTTGACACACACACACACACACACACACACACACACTCTCATTAGAGAAACACAGTGCCTGTAATGGCAATTCGTTTCCATTTATGCATATACGTTGAAAATGCCAAGATGTACATTAAAATCTTAAACTGTGCATAAATAACGTATGCACTAATTTGAGGTGGACAATTTTTTTTATCCAACAACAAGACACACAAGACACATTCAATGAATAAATGCCCTCATCAAACGGCACCTCAAATGTTGTTTTAGTCATTCTGAAATGCCTGAGTCAAAGCCTGTCATCTAATGATTCGGTATAATCTCCTTCCAGAACTCGCAAGACTGTTTTCACAAATATTAGGCATCTTAACACAAAATCACATGACAGCTTTTGCTGCTGCACGCTCCCAGTCATTTAATACGGAGAAAAAATTCCCTGTGCAGCAATTCTTTCTTATTTTATTACTCACATTCTGTGCCAGCTTCCAGTGAGGATTTTATTTTTAACACATGGGGTGAAAAGTGTTTTCCTTTTTTGTGTGTTAGGGTATATTCACAACTTTGGATGGAAACAACAACTGTGAGATTGATCGACTCACACGGCAGATTTGCCCGTCCGCGGGTCACTGAAGGTGGTGGTGCGCGTGTTATGATCCACAAAGTAGCGCACGCCCTCCCTGGTGTAGCGAATCTCCCAGCCCTCAGGAAGCGGGTCTTCGTTCTGGAGCCTGATTCACACACACGCACACACACACGCACACATAGGATGAGAGTCACACAGTGAGATCTGAAGGGTCACAGAGGTCACGCCATGAGCTTCACTCACCCTTGTGTTCGCGGGTCTTCCCACTGCGTCGTCTTTGTGTTGTGATTGACAAAGTAGACGCGATCGTTGCTGTCGACACGGCGCTCTGAGAACATGAACGCAACACACTCACACTCACAGACAGACCACACGTGTGCCGTAAACCAGCAGTGAACGCTAACTTACCCCATCCCGGCGGCAGCGGCCCCAGAGGATCGTTCTCAGCAGACATCATGGACGCCTGAGAGCCCATCAGAGCGACGACACCAGAGAGAGACAGAGACAGAGAATGAGCAGAGCGGGCAGCTGAACTTGACCCTGACAGTATCACTGTTTAAATGAGTTAATCACAATCTCACAGACAATGATCAACGTACCGAGTAGAGGTATCTCTGGTTGAACTGATGCATGGCTCCCTGCAGCTGACTGCGCTGCGACTGCCACTGCTCAAAGTTCCTCACCGACTCCATCGTCGGCCGCTGCCACGTGGTGGTGCGTGTGTTATGATCCACGTAGTAAATCCTGCCGCGGTTATCCACCCTCCGCTCCCAGCTACAACACGAACGAGGAACACCGTTGATGTTACGACATATTTGTGCAAATGAAAAAAAACGCAACACTTCAATTCCACTGTTCCCCACGGATCCACGCTGCACATCCATCTGCTTTAAAAAAAAAAATTGCACTGCACTCTCTAGCAGAATCACATAAATAGTGTTTTAAACATGTTTTAATTAATTGTGTTTTAACTGAACACTCCTCCATCAGTCCTGCCACACCCTCACATCACTAGCTGCGTCAGAATTCGTGTCACTGATCTATGATTAAGTACTGGAAGAGTGAAGCCACTGCGCCGCCATACCGGGATTCACAAGTCATCTGACTACAGTAAGACGCCTCAGTATATGTACTACAAATCCTTAAGTACTCATTCTGAAATCGGAATACAGATGTATGCAGCTGAACTCAAAGCGGTTGCGGTGTGTTTGCCGTGTGTCTCACCCCATCGGTAAGGGCTGCGGTCTCTCCCAGGTTGTTGTTCTTGTGTTGTGATCGACGTAGTACGTTCTGCCGTGAGGATCCTTCCTCTGCTCCCACCTGAGAAAACACACTCGCTCAGATTAGAGCGTAATGCATGCATGCGTGTGTGGGTGTGTGTGTGTGTGTGAGAGAGAGAGAGAGAGAGAGACTGACCCCGGCGGCAGCGGTTCTGGCCCGGCTGGAGGCGGCTGCTGTCGTGGTTTTCCTCCATCAGGCGCAGACGGGCTGGAGCTGGAGCTGGAGGCAGCAGCGGTCTGCGTGGTGACCGCTACAGATGAGGAAGAGGAGGGCGGCGGTGGTGATGAGGCGGCGGCAGCGCCACCTGCAGGAGAGGACGATGTACTGCAGGAAACATCAGCAGCGGCAGCGGCCTCATTATCACCCGCAGACGACATCTCACAACCCTCGCCGTTCACTGACAAACAGACTCGGGTTAAATGATCTTAATCTCATCCTGCATGTGTGCTAAACATACTGAAAATAAAAACAAACACTCCCAGACAAGCTAAATAACATTAAGCAGCCAAAGCATACATATTTGGTTTACTATTCAAGACAATCATTACAAAGCACATTCTGTGACATCCACAGGAAACGAGCAGCAGGACGTGACGCGTGACTCGAGCTCTCACCGGCTGTGCCGCTCACGTCGCTGCTGGCGGGCTGCGGATTGGGCGTGGCCTTTGGACTCGGCGTTTGATGCGAAGGGGAGGAGTCTCTGTCTCCATTGAGGAGTGGGGAGGGGCTAAGCTCACTGTTAGGGTTAGATGAGGTGGGCGGAGCTTCATTCTCTAGTCCGTCTGAGCCGTTCACAGATCTGCAGAATCACATAAGTAACTGTGCATAGTTAAGCCAACCATATATTTAATTTGCTAATGAGAGAAACACTTGGCACACGGGCTGCACGTATGTCATGAGGAACCAGAAAACACCTGCAGATTCTCACCTGTTCTGTGTCCTTGTAGAACTCTCGTCTGGGCTCTCATGAAAAGCATCTCCATTCTGATGGACTTCTGTAGACAGACAGACAAGACAGACAGAAAGACAGATAGACAAACAGACAGATGATACAGACACTCAGAGCGCTGTAGGTCAGAGGTCAGATTTGGGTTAGGGGCGTGCAGGTGTTCTTACTGCTTGCAGTGGTTGAGTTTCCATTGTGCATGTGCTGCGGGTCAAACGAGAGCCCGTCCAGGAAGACCGTCAGTTCACCGGTGGACACGTTCTTACCGTCCACGGTCAGCGTCAACACCTCCCGCACGTTCTCCACTGAAAACAACAACACACAACGCTCATCTATACTGTCGCTCTCTGAGCTTCATACTGACACACAGACCAACGTAATCAGTTTCATCAAGAATGACGTTTCTGGCACATGTAAGCTAACAGACGTCCTGCGTTCAGAGGCGTGCTGGGACGTACGTTTGCCGTCATGTTTCCGGAGGGTCTCGCTCAGATCCAAGGAGGCTTTTCCCAGCAGAGCGTCGGCCTTCAGCGTGTGATGACTCCAAACACTGAATCCCAGCTGTGAGAGCGGCGTTATATTCCTGTGGCGACACACAGAAACGGCAGCACGTCAGAGTCCAGAACTAAACAGCTGAGCACGTCAATTCCTTACTTTGTCTCTTCTTTGTTGTACCGGTGAGAAAACACTGATTATTTCATTGAAAAGCTTCAACAGAGCATCTTAAGCCACTTTTCCACTGTCGGGCCGAACGGTTCTTAGAACGGTCAGGTACGGTTCCAGTTGTGTTTCCACCTGAGCCTGGTACGGCACGGCACGAAACAAACCGTTCTCGGCCCGAAATTCACGGCACGGTTAGACAACCGCGCTGATAGAGTGTGTGTGTGCTAAGCGGAAGCACGGCATTTGATCAGACAGCCAAGTAAACAGTTACGCTGCGTTCATAGCTCATGCATTAATACTGTCAATAAATGTGGTATTTTTTAGAAAGGTTTTACCTTCTGTGCCCGTTGGCATGCATATCCCCTCAGCATTTGTTGGTAACATGATACCTGTCGTCGCCTTCTGTTTATTTTATTTTTCTGCGCCAAGAGTTGTGTCTTTTTTTTTTCTGTTATCTAACGAGGTAAATATCAGATTTAAAAAAGGGAGTCCTAAAAACAGAAATATCTGATCATTGTCCATATGGCTGTTTACATTACAAATGCATTACCAAGGCAACGACAGACGCATTTGTATTTACTTTTCAAAGAGTTCCCTTATCAGCACCACAGTGAAGAATGAAACCGTATCCGTGCTGACTGGCCCGGAACGGTAAAGCAAAGAGAACGGTTCGGCCCGACAGTGGAAAAGCGGCCTTAGTCAATTAGCAGCAAAGAGCCTGACTGTGTTTCTGACTAAAGTTGGAGCACAACACATGCGTCAACACAGTCAGCATGTAGTGACTCAACTAGTGGTTAGCCAAAGACTCGTCAGTCCTACTTTTTTATGTAACTGTTTCAAAGTAATGATCAGCTTTAAAGAAAAAGCCATTCTGTCATTAGATGACTAACATGTAAGACTAGTCTAAGCAGTTTATGCCATTAGTCCTGGACCGTCACGAGCAGCACTGCACACCACAATTTTGTACAAGCAGACGTTCGTAAGATGGACTCACAGGGTCAGACGTTCGTCCCATTTGGGGTTGGATGAGCTGTGGGATTTGGCGGTTTTCTTGCTCTCTCCCTCTGACGTCACTTCCACATAGATGGCCGTTCCAAACCAGTTCTTCTTCCTCTTGAGTTTGGCACATGAAACTGACACACGCAGACACGACACACACTCAGCATCTGAAGAAAACATGTCATTTCCTGTTCCTGTTGGTGTTGTCTTACCGACGGCGTGCAGCTGAGAGCGCTCTCTGACGTTACTGCTACAGTCGCTTCTGGAGCAGCCCGTGGCCATGACCTCAAACACACGACACACTCCATCAACTACAGGACCTGAACGAACACATGCTCAGCTCACCGGCCCACGAGCAAATCATCACCAATGTCATTTATCATCTTCACACACTGAGTTTCAGACCGAGTCTACAGTCTCAGTCCCTTTCAGTAACGGTTTCCGATTCGCTGCGGTGCTGCATGATTAAATTAATATGTTGAATAAAGCTGACATGCTTTTACTTGAATCAATAGAGCATTTCATCTTTTTAGACTATTAGTTTGTTCATGTCCACAAAACCAGTGAACAAGGCCTGTTTTAATCAAATTTAGATCAGTCTTTTCACAAAAAACGAACAGACAGCTATGGTAAATGGGATTTGTTTTTCCTCATGCTAACCACAGCTTCTCAGTAAAACCCAGCGATAGGCAACGCGGGTCCTGGAGTGCCGACGTCCTGCCGAGTTTGGCTCCATCCCTGAAAAAAACTCACCTGGCTGTAACCCTAGTAATTCTGAAGACCCTGATTAGATTGTTCAGGTGCGTTTGTGTGTTGGAGCTAAACTCTGCAGGACCAACGCCACCCATCCCTGGTATAATCGCTGCCGACTGCAATCTTGAACGATTCTGGATTTCTAGCTTTATGCAGCAAAACTTCCACAGACTGACGAGCGGTTTCTAAAGACGAGGCCGTACTGAACGCCAGTCTGTGCTGCTGCTGCGGAGGACACACAAAGAACAAACTGGATCTCCAGATTCAGAGAAATGATTTCACAAGTGTAGATCTAAATATACTGTTATAATCAGCACTCATCACCGTTTGTCAATCTCAGCAGCTGTAATGGTAAAAAGGTAGTAAATGTAGTACATGAATTATTTGAAACTGAATCAGAGGGCTAAAACTAGGGTTGAAACAGAAAATTCTACCTCAAGAAACATTATGAAAAAAAACATTGTGGTTCATTACCCCCATAAACCGTCAGCACCTTGTCTTCATCAAACAATCCATAAAAATAAAAAAAACGATGAAATATGATCAACTCACAATTGATGTGCGTGAGACGCCTGTGCTTCTTCAACCGTCACTGTGAGCCATGATTCACTGCAACACAAGAGATTCACATCAGCACAATCACACAGCAGCTCCAGTCATAAAGACCTGCTCCAATCACAGCAACTTTAATCGGCTTAACCACCAGTCCATCCATGAGAGACGGACGGACGGACGGAGGGACGGACAGACAGACAGACAGACGCCGGCGCTCATCTTCCGGTCACGTTTGCCCTCGCATGACAAAATTCTGCCAGCAAAACTGACTCATTTGAATTTCGCCTCATGGACGTCCGGTGGAGGAGAACCATCCCTATCGAATTTTGCATCAGATTCAGGTTTTGTGAACTTTGACGTGTGAATTTGCTGGTTTGCAGTGAACTCTGTGCGGCCGTGTTTGATACGTTCCTGTAACGTACACCATCTGCGACCGCAGGGCTGATGGGAGAAACGCCATCAACATCTGTCAATGGGTCACGACACATATGAGTCTGTGTGATTGTGCAGGACGTCGGACGAGCTGTTGGTGTCCACTAGAAAGTGACTACACTGCATGAACCAGCAGCTCAGTTTGGTCAAGTCACCTTTACTTCTACACCATGAAGTCTGATTCAAAGCAGCTTCACAGTATTGAAGTGGTGGAAAATAAGAATCAATCACGTGATTCAAACATGAAATAACAATCATCACTCTGCGGTAAAGCAGCTCTACAGAAGACCATAGTGTCATTACTCGCTTCAGTGCTGGTTTGGTTTCATACACATTATGAAGATTTCATGTAAATGAAGCTTTTGCTACCTGAATGTTTCAGAAGCAAATGCAGTTCTAAGATCAGAGTGAAATAAACACAGCAGTGTTCAGCTGCGGTGAACGCGATCAGTCTGTGTGATATTAATGTCTGTTATAGTGTCAGTGCATCTCAGAGTACTCATAACAACTTCTCTCTGAAGTAATGTTCATATATACGTGTTTAGGATCTGTCTGTCTGCTGCTGTTATCTCTGTACGGGTGTTTGTAATCAGCTGTCTATCGGCATCTATTCAGAGATGTTTATGTGTCTCTCTGCGGCCTGTTACCGGTGTGCGCCGCTCCGCCGCCCGTCACTGAGTTCACAGACACACAAATGATCGTAAATCAGCTTTAAACTCGTTAGTTGTTCATCACTGCGAATCCGGGGCCGGTGGATCCGATTCTGTTGTGCAATTCAGTGACTAAACGGCAAATATTCCGCCGTTTATCCGCACACTCATGCTAACAGGCTAACACATTAGCGTCGCGGCTAACGCCGCTCTGACGCGATTTCACGACAAAAAAAAAACCTCTCATCGCTAACAAACACACATTGCTGTGACCCTCACACTGTCCTGTCACCCACCCGTGTGTCTCTCAGATACGCAATCAGGCGCGTGTTTGTGTGCGTCTGCCAGTAATCGGGTTTAATCTGGATCAGGCCTGTAGCTGCACCGCCATTTTCACATTTTAACCTGCAGAGCGACCGTGAAACTCTGCAGTTATAGTAAAAACCGTTCAACTGGTCAATGACGTTTAACTAATCAGACAAATACTTGAACTCACCAGACGCTGCAGCTGCTGCGGGTCTGCGGCGCGTCACTGCGGCTCGAACCGACTGAGCGGAGCTGAGCACGCGCCTCCTACTGACACTGACTGACACACAATCACACAGACAGACAGACACACACACACTCTCACTCATCAACACAAACACGTCCACTGACACCCGTTCACTGTAGATTCGCCCACAGTATTCAGTTTAATCTGTGTGAGCAGTTTTAATAGTACCTGAAAGTGACAAAAATGACTCCATTACACATTGTAGCATTTCTTCAGTATTGATAATGTAGATTTATTGTGAAATTGAATTCAATGTTTATTTGATTTCTCTCACAGCTCAGTTTTAGATCTCTGATCTTGACAAGCTTAACTTCACACTGTATTCATCGACTATTTACAGAGACTCACATCACATCTCCAATGAAAGTTTCCTGACACAAAGCAGCCTTTTTTTATTAAATACATTTCTAACGACCATAACATTGCAAAATCCACCACCAAAAATATTTCTTAGTTCATCCACAGTCCTCTGAACATCATTGATATATTTGCATAACAGTTGTTGTTGCTGGAACCATCAACTCAAGAAACGTGAACTGGAAACGACGATAAAAATCAACTGAGACATAATGTGACAGATACAAACGTTCGTGATATTGCTGTAAACGTGAGGACAATAGAGTTCAACGGAGTTTAAATCACAGTCGATGGCAAGAGCCGCGCTGTGTCACTTCATCTACTTCCTGTATATCATCTCGAATCCTTTGGCTGAGTACAAACTTGATCAATAAAACAAGCACAAAAACATGAAGAGACATTCTGAAACATCTAAGAAACAACCCAAAGCCAACGGAAAGCAAATTTGAATATATACGTCATTTAAATACATAAAACTCTGCTGAGGGAAAAGACGCAAGGCACCGAGTCATCAGTGAAACTCAGCAGGAAGGCACACGGCTTCAAACAAAGCTTTAACGTGGTGTTCGACATGATTTCATCAAGTAATGTAGAAGCATCCATCCCATAATCCCTCAGCACCGTAAAGTGCACGACGTGTCCTTCCGCAGGCAGGAGCGTTAGGCCTCGGCTGTGATCGGCACTAAATATGGCTTTCAGTGATGCAGAAAACAGAACTAAAAACTCATGCTAGCAGTGTTTCACCTCACGCGAGTGCCGCACGATTATGACGACGAGCGAGACGCCTCAAATCCAAACGTACGAGCGCGGGAAATCTACGGAGTGACGTCTCCATCTGAACTGACGACACGTGGAAAAGCCCAGCAGAGACGAACACCAGTGACGTGTGTCAGTCTGACTCATTTATACCCCAAAACAAAAGTTAAAACAGACGTGACCCTGAGAACAGAGAGAGATGCTTTTCCAGCAGCGGCTGATATCAGTCTCAGTGTGCCGATGATTGTCTGAGTGGTTCCGCTTCCTGTCGTTGTGGGGCGTGTTCGTGTCGGGGCCTTTGGCCTAAACGTCTCTCTTTGGCTGCCGTTAAACACGAGCCCAGATCACACGGTGCCTCCTCCATCACGGCCGCACACAGGAACGAAAAAAAAAAAAAACAAAAAAACAAGAGGAAGAGGCGCTCAATGTTCCAGGTGTGTGACCTGAATGACAGGAGGAGATGTGCCGCTGACAGCCGGACCGCACCAACACACGGAGCTCTGAGACGATCGAACCGCACACCTGCACACACACACACACACACACAGACAGACAGATCTGACGCGTCACTGGACGTTATGGCATTGTGATGAAACATTACATGGTCAAACACAGTAAAAAGAAAAAAAAGAACCAAATACGTGGAAGAATCATTCCCAATAAGACCAATAACATGCATTTGATTTTATGCTGATTTTATAAAGACTGTATCATTAAAATAAAACATTAAAATTCAAGAATAAAAAGCTTTTTACACAGACTAGATCTGGAGGACTCACTCGCTTTCATCAGGCAGCTCCTGATCGGCCTCAGCAGCAGAAGACTCGACGTCCACACTGCAGTCGCTCCCCGCACCGGACACACAGCACGGACTGTCTGGAGTGAGAACGTCCCCGCTGAACGCACACACACACACACACACACACACACACACACACACACACACAGAGTCAGACCGTCTGCTGTAATGCTGCTGTTCTTACATGTGCACCGATGCTGTGAGTCTGTGAAATGGTCTGGATTTACTTGATTCGTCCTTCCAGCATTTGAATGTGGCGCTCTTTCTCTTCCAGTGTTTTCTTTAAGCAGTTTATCTCTCGCTGTTTTTCAAGAAGTTCCCTCTGAAGCCTGTAGTTACTCTCCTCTAGAGTCTCACAGAACGCCTGACGGACACAGACACACAGACAGACTGAACTCTCGTCCTGTGCTGCTTTTAAAATCCTCTCATTAACTCTTTGGCACTCACATCAACTCTGTCTTACCACTGCGATGTATTACATCTGACCCTAAGGCCACTTTTAGTTCAATTACAGTCATTGGCTGAGCTTAGAACAATGTGATCAGTAATCAGTAAGGCGAGTTGAAGGATCATGAAACCTTCAATTTCAGCACCAGTTACATGTGACATTGCTAACAGCGTCTTCTATGATGTGCAATACAAACATCTCCGTTAAGACCTCAGAAAATCCAGTTTACCATTTCACACGCTAACAACTCACCCGGCTCTCCTCAAGACTGTCAAACGGACCAGGAGGATCATCCAGACACAAGAACTCACGAACCGCCACGCTGAGAAACAACGTGATCCGTCACACACATACTTTAGTCCACCAGTGCAGATTTATGCCTTACAAATGCTAGACTGAGTCCCGTTGCTCACCAGTTGGCGATGTCTTTATGGGCCACGAGGTTCTGGAGGAAGGCCTGCAGACCCAGCTGTCTGTCTTCCAAGAACTCCGTCTCATAGTTGTCTTTGAACCAGCGCTTCGGAGGAAGAGACAGTCTGAACCCAGGAAACATCTCCTTTAGCTGAAGACAGAGACACGACGTCAGCCGAGCACCGGAGCTGTTGGTAAACGCTCTGAGACGCCAATCTTACTGACCTTGTCGTTGAGTCTTGAGAAGTCAGTATAGCGTCTGAACACGACCCAGCTCTCGTCCAGAGTCTTCCTCACCAGAACTTTATAGACCTGCAGCAGATTGACATTTACAGTCATTTCTACGCGACGGAGAGGCGGATTCATCAGACCAATAAACTCATGATCTTCGGCCCTTTTCCCAGTTTTCAACATTTTAACGGCACTTTTGTATAATAAAAAGGAAAAGCAGTAGTTAATTGTTTCTTCTCCATCCCTGATGAGTCAAGCCCAAAACAAGCCATGCAAATCAATGAAAGAACACATTTAATTAGACATGTCATATTTAATTGCATGTGCAGTTTGTAAAAACAAGCATGTTCTCGATTCTCGCATCACTAGGGATAAGCTAGAGGAGAAATGGGCGGTTCTGCAACTTGTGATTGGTCAGACACACACGCACACACGATTCACAATGAGAATGAAGAGTCGTCAGCAGACGCTTTATGTCAACAGACCTGCTGCAGGGCTTCCTTACTCAATTCTGATACTGAGAAACAGAGAGAAACGTGGGTCCTGATGCTAACCAAGTTATTTTTCTAAGGAACTGCGCTGATCCTGACCTCATAAAGCCCTGTCTGCTGTGATTCATGTTAGATCCGAAGAACTTACTGTAAATTTGGCCCTCTCCTCCATCACCTCGTACCCCAGGACGGTAGGCGTGATGGGCCGCTCCTCCCAGCTCTGTCCCGGAGTCTCTGGCGGGCTGTCTGGATGCGGGTAGCTGGAATATTCCACCGAGCGCTCGGTCCCGTTGAGCCTGGCGCGGGTGACGGGACTCGGGCTCGGCGGAGTGAAGCATCTGTCCGGAGCCGCGGCCGCTGCTGCTCTCCGTCCCGAGGAGTCGCTGCCCACAGACGCGGCTCTCTGCGGCCGCCGGGCCTTACTGTCCGCCCGCGGAGCTCGGTCAATGGGCACGGGTACCGGAACAAACGGTGTGGCCATCGCTCCACACACGCTCACAGTCACGGCCTGAGGAGACACACGAGCAGCGGTCGGTTTAGTCATATGCCACTTTTACAAACGGAACCCCAGAAGGAGGTTCTGTGACACCGATTTGTTAGAGATCCGTGATCACACTGTGATGGAGGAGGTGAATAAACACAAACAAACACAGTCCGAGGAGAAAAATCAGCGCGACAGAAGGTGACGTCAGAGCGATTCTGACTGATATCATGATTAAAGACAAACATACAACACGCGATAACTCAACAACATCACATTTACACCGTATTCAATGGTCGTATGTAAACCAGCTGCATTTCATATATTCTGTGACAACAATAATAAGTGAATACGTCCATCCTTACTGTAGTTTGCTTAATGTTATTCCTCCATCCACCGCCTGACGCTCGGCCGGAAAAACGTCATGACGCCACGGCGGAGATGACGCGTAACGTACACAAAAAAAAATAAAATAAATCACATTATTTTGATTTGAAGCGCGTCGACCTGAGGCGATATTTTCTGTTTTCAAGGTTTGTCTTGTTTTAATCAAACAGCAGATGTACTGAACAAACTGCACACGTGACTATATTGACCGATGTAAACGTGACAGCGCAGAAAGGAGTCGCTAGAAATGAAAACGACGCGCAGCCCAAAAGAGGCGGTGTTTCGTGGCTCCAAGGACTTTTCCGATTCGTCAGATTCTTGTGATCTGCAGTCACGTGGGCTCGGGGCAAGGAAGTATGGGTTTTCAGGAAGCTTGATTCCTTCTGTCCTGCATACTGGAAGCGTTCAGAGTCTCGTGTGAAGTGTGTGTGTGCGCGCGCTGTGATGGATGCTCGGCTGTGTGTGATGTTCAGCGCCGCGCTTCTCATCCGCTTAGTGCTGCTGTGCTTCGGCGTTTATCAGGATCAGAATCTGCAGCTCAAGTACACTGATGTGGATTATCACGTGTTTACCGACGCCTCCAGATTCATCATACAGGTGACAGACACACGAATATCGCGTGACAAGCAGGGGTGCCCAGACTCGGTCCTGGAGGGCCGGTGTCCTACAGAGTTGAGCTCCAACCCCAATTAGACACACCTGAACCAGCTAATCAAGCTCTTACTAGGCACACTAGAAACTTCCGGGCAGGTGTGTTGAGGCAAGTTGGAGCGAAACTCCGCAGGACCGAGCTTGGGCACCTCTGATTTACAGCATGACACATGTGTGTCGAATTCTTGGTTTTATGGGACCGAGTTCGGGTCCCGCTGGACAGGAGTGTCCAAAATGCTTACACTCTCATCTCTACTGCCCCCTTCTGCTACATAGGAGATAAAAATCAAACAAATCATAATTATGAGGTTAAAAACTCTGAATTATTACAAAGTTATGACATAATAATTCTGGCATAAAAGGAACAAAATTATGAGAAAAGAAGCTTAATTATGACAAAAAGTTACAATTATGCGGAAAAAATATCAAAATTAGGAAATATAATTTCAATATCATTTTGGTCGTAAATATGGCTTTTAATCTCACCGTTTCCTTTTTTGTTACTTATAATTTTGACGTTTTCATCTCATGATGTGTCTTTTTCTTATGTGTTAGAAGGGGGTTTCCATAGAGTCCAATCCAATAACAGCCCAATAATATTATTTGAAATAATCTGACAGACATCACACAGTGAACATCACGGGTCAGATGAATGTTTCCGATGGTCGTTTTGCAGGGTCAGAGTCCGTATAACAGATCCACGTTCCGCTACACGCCTCTGCTGGCGCTGATCCTGACGCCCAACGTCCTCCTGAACGCTCACTTCGGGAAGCTGCTGTTCGTGGGCTGCGATCTTCTGTCCGCTCTGCTGCTCTTCAGGCTGCTGGTCCTGCGCGGCGCGTCCCGGAGCTCGGCGTGCGTTTACTGCGGCCTGTGGCTCTTCAACCCGCTGCCCGTCGGCGTCTCCACGCGTGGGAACGCGGAGTCTCTGCTGGCCGTCCTGGTTCTGTCCACGCTGCTGTGTCTGGAGCGCAGGAGACGGACGTCTGCCGCGCTTCTGTTCGGCCTGTCCGTCCACACCAAGATCTACCCGGTCACGTACGCGCTGCCCGTCGCGCTTTCTCTGGCCGGAGCGCCGTCCCGCGGACGAGGACTGATCCGGAACTTCTTCCGGTGCTTCAACAAGGATCTGCTGCTGTTCGCGGCTGTTTCTGGATCGGTGTTCTTCAGTCTGAATGCGACGTTCTACTGCATGTAAGTGATTCAAACACGAGGCTGCTGCCCAGACGCTTGAGATTCTCCACTGTCACGATGGTGAAGTCTTATCAACTTCACTCCTGTTCAAAAGCATCCTGTGATGCAGATCTGCGATAAAGAAGCGAGCGTCTTGAACCGCGTCGCTGCGTCATTCCCAGACATCCATCAGAGTTACAGTTCGCATCACTGCACTGTTATTCCAACATGTGGAGAAGAATAATTATGATAATAGGCTAGCAGGAGCAGATGAAAACGCGTGCATTAGTCATTCATGGAAAGCTGTCTGTTGTTTTCTTGTCTTTTGAAGTTACGGTTGGGATTTCCTCCAGGAGTCTTATCTGTACCACCTGACGCGCAGAGACATCCGTCACAACTTCTCTCCGTACTTCTACATGCTGTATGTGACGGCGGAGCATCGCTGGAGCGGCGCCCTGGCGCTCGTCTGCTTCCTGCCGCAGCTGCTGCTGCTGTCGCTGTCCTCGCTGGCCTTCCGCTCGGATCTGCCCTTCTGCTGCTTCGTCCACACGGCCGTGTTCGTCAGCTTCAACAAAGTCTGCACGTCACAGGTGCGTACGCGGCTCACGGCCGTTTGCCGGCGGTTTCTGAGGGCTCTGTTGATGCCGCGTTTCTGTTTCTCTCTGCAGTATTTTCTGTGGTATCTGTGTTTGCTGCCGCTGGTTTTGCCTCGTTTGACGTTGAGTTTGAGACGAGGCCTCGGGCTGCTGCTGCTGTGGTTTGTGGGACAGGTGAGCCGAATATGGGAACTTTATGCGTTGCTAACAGTGCGAGTCTTTGGTTTGGTCGGCGGGACGCCTCTGTCACGTTGGTCGATGTGTTTGCAGGCGCTGTGGTTGTCGCCGGCGTATTATCTGGAGTTCGAGGGCCGAAACAGTTTCGCTCTTATCTGGGTCGCCGGGCTGCTGTTTCTCCTGATAAACTCTCTCATACTGGGACAAATAATCTCCCATTACAGACCCGCAGACGCCCAGCAAAAGAAAACAGACTGACGGACGTGTGTGAGAAAACTCGACCTGAACACGATCGCTGTGCGTATTATGGCAACTAGTGTACGATGTAAAGATGTACGAAATGTCTTTGTAATTTATTTTTCATGCAGCTGTTGTCTCGTAGAAACGCTGATGGTCCAGGAGATGGATGAGATGATTCAGGTGTGCTGACCACTAGATGTCGCCCAACAGCAGGTCTTGAGATCGACCGCACACTGATGTTTCACTGATCTTGAAGAAGTGCTGGATTTTTAAATACTTTACACTTGATAGAGTCAGTCGTGATAACGAGCGTTTGTGTTCATGCAGAGATTATCATGAGTGTGAACAAACGTGTTATATGAACAACATCTGCACGTCTGAGGCGTTTGCAGGTCTTACCATGTGTGAGTGACGAGATGAACTCCGCCCACCCGACGCTGTCGGCACCAATAGGAGCGTTGATTGGCGGTAGTCGGGGCTTCTGATGCATTTTGCTAACGTGTGGAATGAGAGCAAAAGCGCTCAATTCAAACATGATTCACTGCTTAAGCTGAATAATTCATGTGGACGGATGAATTCGTCTCAGGTCTGGTCCGGGAGACACGACGTCCCGCAGGTGAAGGAGCCGCTGCTGAACCTGTCTCCGTTTGTCCTCTCAGATCAGGGTTAAACGAGATTAAATTACCTCCACGTGCTGTCACTAGTTTGGTCTCTCTGAGTTTGTCTCATTACAGTAGAACCGTGATTAATCTAATCTAAAAATCTCTTCTAAACATTTTTCCAAAATACTGGCTACAATTACTGAAGGAGCAGAACCAGTCTGCAAATCTGCTAACGGCTGACGAATTCACTCTACACACTACTCACATACGACACCGCCTTATTAATGTGTTCAAAAAGGAATCACAGGTGGAAACGATTATTTCTGCCATTATTCACAGCAAAATACTACTACATATGCATGGTCTTTTTGTTATACAAGATTTTTATTTTTATAAAAGTAATAAATATAACAGGAAAAGACACATTTGGTTGTTGCTGCTTTGCAGCTACAAACTTGTGTAAAACATTACTGTATCTTCTGTTAATATTTATTGCCCATATTGAATGCCAGTGGCAAAACGTCACGTTAAAATCCTTCCTGAAAAAGTGCAAAAGGCCATTAAACAATAAATACAAATTATTGATACAAATGAACCTTCTAAAAACAGCTCATCAAACACCAGGAAGCAGTTGCGTCTCGGCAGGTTTTTCTCTCGGTTAACTAACCCCAGTAGTGCAAGTGCAGTATTACTATTATTATCATTATTTTTATTTATTGATACATTTACAGAGTAGTTTTATGTGAAGTCATGGTTACAAGCCCTAAACGTCACATGAAATGTTTGGCATTCTTATCGATGCTGAAGTGAATTCAACATCAAAATGTTTGAGAGCCTAAATGATATATTATTTCATGTTTATTACTGGTCTGCTTCAAAATATTAGGGTTTTTTTAAATGAAAACAGTTATGTCATTGAATCAGCTGATATCTGAATACAAACTTCAGATGAAATCCTTCAGTTTTTATACTTTTACATAATTAATAAACATGCATTTGAAATGCTTTAATACAACAACTCCCAAAATGATTGAAATAATGTATCAGACTCTCAGCAAATCCTGAACCTTCAAACAAATCTTTGTCTTTTACCATTTCAAATGAAATAATCTAAATCTAGATTATATTATATTATAATTTTTTGCTGGTCTTTTCATGTTAGTAACCTTTTTTTGTCTTTTTTTCACAAACTGAGAAAGACATATTAGCCTCACTATACAAAAAGTGCATAGAAGAAAATATATAATGAAAACTCACCAAACAAAATCTAAACCAGATGCCAAAAATGTGAACCCAACAGTGCTGCTACACTGAGAAAACAAAAGAAAACAGAAAAACTTCACTGCAAAAAAAAAAAAAAGAAAAAAGATTGTCTTACTCAGTATATTTGTCCTATTTTCCAGTACAAAAATCTAAACATTTTTGACTCAGGATACAAGCAAAAGTGAATATATCTAAGTAAGTGATCATATCCAATATCTAAATAAGTGAGGTTTGAAGTTTAAAACAAGAACAAATATCAGGAAAAAAAAAATCGATGGTTTTTCATTCCCCACTGAGATATTTGTTTTCAATCATAAACTCACTTAAACACTTTTTCAGAAATCAGATCTCAATATATGAAGTCATTTTGCTTCTTAAGTAAATGTATCTGAATTTAAGGATGTTCAGATATTTGTAATGGAAAACAAGAGAAATACTGAGGATGAACATCATATTTTGCAGTGATCCATTTGTGTGTGTGTGTGTGTGTGTGTGTGTGTGAGTAACAGGATGATTGTGGGTTTGAAACACACCACATGAATTTCCAGTTTCAAAACGAGTAAGTGACAGAATGAAAGTGAAGCGCTACTGCATGAAGACGTACGGGTTGATCTTGTGCGCGCCGCCGCTCACGGCACAGTTCGTCATGACGTTCCTCTGGCCGGCGCCGTGGATGTGGCCGCCGTCGTGCCAAAGCGGGGCGTCGACGGGCTCCTGTTTGATGCAGTGAAGCAGCCCGTGCCCTTTGAACTCGTAACTCGCTTTGTAGTCGTGCTGCACGTACCCTTTGTAGTCGGCAGCGTAGGCGTCCACGCAGTGCGAGTTCAGCGGGCTCGAAGCCGCCGCTTCTCTGTTTAGGACGCACTTGAGCGGTCGGGCCGTCCCGCCGAAAGCGTTCGAGGGATAATGGCTGCCGTAGGTCGTTCCTTTCAGCCTCTGACAGGAGGAATACTGCTCGTCGTATCCGCCCTCCGCTTTCATCTGAGCGCCGTCGTAGGCGCTCGGGAAACGCTCGCGATCCGTCCACGAGCGACCGTAGCCGTCGCAGCCGTTCTCCGAGTCCGAGTCCTGCTCCACCTTTATGGGCGGCTCGACCATCACGTGCGCGTCGTATCCGTCGCCGGGACCTTCGTAGCAGAAGTTCTCGTTCTTGATGCAGTCTGCGCCGAAGTCGTTGTGCGCGACGCTCCCGTACGGCTTCGGGATGAAGGCGTCGGCTCTGTTGGCGTAATACCCGGAGGCCGATCGATACGGTTTTGCGTAGTGCGAGTGTTTGCCGGGCCGAGCGCCGGGCAGCAGGTCGATCGTTGACCGGACGGAGGAGCTTCTCGAGGGCCACGCGCCGCAGTCCAGGTTTGCGAACTTCTGGCCGCTCGACTTGCAGAAGTTCAGAGGCTCGTCCGGACCGTAGTGACCCTCGCTCTTGTACTTGAAGCCGTCTTTGCTCACGTGTGGCCGCTCCGCTCCGCCGCTCAGAAGCAAATGACGTCTGAGAGGATCGTCTCTGTCGCTGCCGAGACAAACACACACAGACTGCATCATTTCAGCTGCACTGGTGTCATTAACGCAGGAGGACGCAAAAAAGAAGCTCCTCTTACTTGTGATCTAGCGAGGTGAGAACGCCAGGGCTCTTGTGTTTGCCCTTCATCACGCCGCTCTTCATCTTCATCTCGGCGATGGAGGGCAGGAGGAGCGGCACGGCCACGCAGAACAGCGCCAGCTGAGGAGGCAGAAGGGCTCCAGACGCCGTCTTCTTCCTCTGACCGTGAAGGAACTTCAATCGTCCCTGAAACTGCATCGTCTGGAAGCAAAGAGAAGTTTAGGCGTCTTCACTCTGCTCTTAAAGTTGTGAGCGATTATGTACGGTAACATCTTCAGAGATGACAGTCGGTGATGGGTAGATTACTTACAAATTGTAGTCCGCTACTGATTCCGAATTACATGAGAAAGTCAGTAACGTAATCCATTTCATTACACATTTCAGGTAATATCATCAGACCGCTTCTTTTAGATTACTTTTGCCCTAACTTGTTTATCGATTTAAATAGCGTAATCTTGTACCATATTGATATAGACTTACAAAGAGAAAGAAAACATAAGTGCATTAAACAGCACGTTACATCTAACTGGGGTTCGTAAGTTTAATGAAAAGCTAATAATTTATTAAATAAAGTCAACAACAATTCAAATAAAACATTTAATAAAAAAAAAATATTGTACCTGTTTACCTGCATGTCATGTGACAAAGAGAATCGTATGTAATCATGTAATCAATAAAAAAGCAGTCTGATTTAGGGGCATTTTAGTACTTAAGTTTTGGAAACTGGATTGAACACTGTTTTTTGTGTAGCAAACACACACTCCTGAAGGACAAATCACTCCCGGAGACGCAGTTCTAGTGACTCAAACTTGAGTCTGGAATTTTTTTATCTGTGGAATTTATTTACAGGAAAAATCTCATGGAAAACACTCATAGAAGTTGCTCTTTAGTCAAAGCGTTATGAAAAGCATTCAGATGATCACATGCAAGTCTCACATCACACAAACTCATTTGTTTATCTGTGATCGTGGCCTGTGCACCCAAAAGACGAAGGAATCCCTCACCAGAAATCCGGACGTGCTGTCCAGTAAGCAGCGAACGCGCAGGATAAAGCAGCGGTTTAGGAAACAGCAGAACTCTGGAGGAACGTCGCCGGACTCCTCTGACTGAAACAAACTGCTGACCACGAAATCTTCACCTACAAAACAGACATCAGCATTACATACTTGACTGAGTCTGGGAGCACATGGCATGTGATACGTGGCTGTAGTCGCACCCGCGCCGCCGGGTAACTGTTGCTCGCTGCTTTGGGCCGAAGGGTTCATGGCCCAGTGCAGTTGCCGTCTGAACTCCTGCCGGTCATCCACGTGAATGTAATCGAACACGTTCTGATGCATCACATCTGTCTGAGGAGAGAACGAGAGACATCATGAAGCGCTGACCCCATTCATCGTGAAGGTTTAGAGTTAACACACACCAGGGTTGGGCAGTAACGCATTACTGTAATTTGATTCTTTTTTGTGTAACGGAGTAATTGAACGCCTTATAATTTCCAAATGAGTAATTAGAGTATAGTTACAAGCATGCGTTACCGCTGCGTTACATCATTGCCGACAGAATCGGTTTCATCGTCTAGATTGTAAAAAGGGTGTCGGCTAGCACACGCGACGTCCTCTACCTGAGACCTACTTTGACTGGTGAGCGCCTGTGAGGCGGATACTACCGATAAAAAAAACATAGTCAGCATGCAGAGAGGGAAGTATTTTTCGTTTATTTCTGTCAAGAGCAAGAACATTATTGTGCGTTGTCGATCAGAGGGGAAAAAAACCCTTTTAATCGTGAAAAACATATCCAATTTAAAACACCTGAAAGGGCAGCACGGCACATTAAAACTTCTTGAGAAAGTACCGGGTGTGGAGAGCAACGCATCAACTTCTATTGCCAGTGGATTAGAGACCTGCACTCCCGCTGGACTCGATGCAACTCGACTTGACGGGCGGGCGCGGGCAGAGACTCATGTGTGTGGGATGTGATACAATAAAATGATCTGTGAGACTCCCGCAAAATAGAACATAAAATCTAAACATAAAATATCTAAAACAAATGAATTGCTATTCATGTATTGCACAAAAGCAACAAGAACAACTAATATAAAACAAAAACGATTAACACGCGCAAGCACGGCAGAGTTTCGATTTATAACACGTGTTTGCAGCGTGGAACAATGTTGATTTCTGGAATGCAATGGACAATCAGAGAATCCACTCACCGCTCGAAATGCCGTGCATTCTGCAACCACACATGCAGCAGCCTACTGCTTTTAGTAAAAATAACAGCGGTTTGTGAGTGTTGATGCTTTAATAACAAATGTTTTATCGGGAGTGTTTATGCTGGCAACACACAAACTTACTATTGCACGTAAATTTCATGGATGTACTGATAAAAAGTAACGTAACTGGTAATGTAACTAATTACTTTTGAAATAAAGTAATCAGAACAGTACTTTGATTACTTTTCAAAGGAGTTATCAGTAATCAGTGTGTGAAAACAATGAGCCTATAATGGTAAAAATCCACCCATTCATATTTTTATAATCCCAATAAATCACAAACAGTCTCTTAGAACAAGCAATTTTAGATTCTCCCCTCGTACACGTTGTCGGAGGGAAAATGTCCCGCCCGTTTGTGACGATCTCTGCCCTATTAGCAGTGTTGCCAAGTTGGCTACTTTTACACTGTTGCCGCGGGTATTTTTTGATGTCCGCGTGTTGAAGCGACCCCAGTGGCGTCATATTTAGCCCCTGAAATGCAAATTTACCAGGGGAACCCCGACAAAAATACAAGTATTTTATCCCTCGAAGCGCAATTGGGCTAGTTTTGAGCTAGTTTTGAGTAGCAATTGGGTGGGTTTTGTTGTGAAAACCTGGCAACCCTGCCTATTGGACACAGCCCTGAGTGAGAAGCAGCAATCCGACACTGACAACACTGTGGTTAAATTTCATTATCGAAGAAAATGTATACTAATAAAAATGACCTGTTCTGCAATAATGCTTTTATTTTTTTAAAATAAAAGCATTATTTATTAAGCGTTATTTTTGTCACACTGTACAACAATAAAACTGTTTTTGTATTATAGTAAGGGCTAAGGTTAGGGTTGGGGTAGTTGTAGACGTTAAAAAAAAACACAATCCAATAGGTAGGACAGTTCATTTCATTGTTAGTTTCCGGTCTGAGCTGTATCCCTTCCAGCCACAACCGGAGTTGCCTTCGCAGCCTTTGAAGTCGTTGCCTGAGGCAGCAAGTCAGCTGACTAGACTAGACTATGTTTAGGGATCAACACCAACGCTTCGTGCACGAACGTCAGCTCCAGAAAAGAAAGTATGTAGCGTTTGTTTTCCAAACTGCCTTTCTGAAAGAGCTTCTTGGCCCTCTGTAAGGCTAATGTTGCTAAAGCTACCACTGACTCTGCCTGTTTTCCCTGATGCTGCCTTCACGTGCTGCCAGAATGGTCGTGAATAGGAATGTGGCAGTTAAAAATTAAATATGAAAACAACGTAAAGCCGACCGCTGGAATTTTTGGAGCTTATAAAGTTTGTAATAGCACGCAATGACGCTATGAGTTATTTTTATCACACCGTGCTCCTCGTCTGTGAAATCCATGAACGCATTTAAAGTGCATTTTTTATGCACCGTACAATCAGATGGCTAACTGTTAAACCGAGTACGTTTTCTGTAAAGATAACATGCTTGTACCAGTGGCGAAGCTACAAGTGGGCCCGGGTGGACAATGAGAAGTTAGTAATTTTTTTAAATGAATGCTATTTATTAAATGACAATAATAATAAACGTATAGTTTCACTATACCTTCATATAATTACTTTAAAATATATTTAACGTGACTTATCATGGTCAATAGACTCTATACACGAACGCTGCTAACGTATTTCCGGTAGAATCTCGGCCAGCCTATTTACTTCCGCATAGCGCATTCTATAGCGAAGTATAGTAGCGGCAAAACACTTTCATAAGATTCATTTGACAGCGATTTATAATTTAATTATTACAATATAGTATTATATAGTTATACATTATAATAATTACCAGAATGGCCCATTAGTGAAAGCTTAGGCAAAGGATTAAAGACAAGATAACATTTGTTGGAGACTGATGATTTTAGATTTACTTTCGTAATAAATAATATAAACATGTATATTTTATACAACGTTGCCTGCACTGCAGGAATGTAAACTTTGTAAATGTAAATATAACAAACATTGAACAGTACAATACAGTACTGTAAACATATAAATATAAATAACTTGTAACATTTGTACTGCAGTAAAGTAAACATAAATAACTGAACATTTATAATGCAGATATGTAAATATGTCAATATAAATAACTTTGATACAGTGTTAAACATTTCCTGTATAGTGATGTTATGTAAATACAATATTAAATTATTATTTTGTCTTCTGTTTTTTTTTTTTTTTTAGTTCGTTTGTGTTTTGTACACCTGTAGGCAATGAAATGAAAATAAGTTGAAACCAAACCAGTAGGTGGCAGCAAATGGCTTTTGAATAAGTGAGTTCAACAGATTCGTTCAAACAGCTGATTCATTCAGAAACGAGGCAAGCAACTGCCTTTATGAATGGATTACTGAATCACTGACTCACTTGATTGGTTAAAAAGCATGGATTTATTCAATAACGAAACACCGTTGTGAGACACAAAACAGTTCTTCTGTGGCAAGGCAGGCTGCACAAGCAACATCTGGCACAACACAGGTCGATCGGTGCATCTCTATTTAAAACATTAACTTTGATTAGCTAAAGTCTTGATTGTGTCCTCCTACTCCCAAACTATGCGGCTTCTCTGACTTCCTCATCGACCTGAAACATGTCGCCCTCACGCAGATCTCTCCTGTCACCTGATCCTTACTAGAAACTGAGATATTACTTATAGTTAGTAACGTTCATAAAGTAAAATCCAAAATGTATATTAATTAAAAAAAAAAAAAAATCACATAAGATGCAAACAATGTACATAAAATGTAACTAACTAACTAAATAAATACAAATAATGCAAAGGCATATACTGTACAGTATAAACTGTGAGAAACGGAGATGGCTAGAATCGATATTCGTATAACATTATAGCATGAGAATACTCACCCTCAAAATTGTCGATGTAACTCGAAATAAATCATTTGAAGCCCTTCTCTTTCTTACTGTTGAGCTGATTGCCTCACGATACGATTAACGTCATTCACAGTTATCCAGGGAAGCTTTTGTAAACAGCGAGTGTAGTATGTCATCCTCTCCTGCGGCATTTCCACACAGTTATCCTCAATAGCGAAAACGGCTTCCGGTGCTGCACAGGATGTAACTGAGCGGACTGAGACCAAACGCGGAAGTGATCGTGCATAGAGTCCATTACAGTGTCTTAATTTTCCCTCTTCCTACAGGTGCATTCCATACGCTTGTCAAAATGATGATTCGTCAGCTTCACTTAGTCCCACCCACAGTTGTTTACGACGTAAGGAATAGTCAAATGCGCGCGTTTGAAAATTGAAAGTTGAATTTGTAAACAGTGAAACAAAACTCAATCAAGTCTTTAAAAAGTACTGAATATCCCAAATGAAACTTAAGTCTTAGCACTGATTCTGAACCACCTACAAATGAAACCAGACCTGCGGGTGATGGATAGATTCGAAATATCTGAGCGTGTTTAAAGCATCATATTAGCAAAGGCACAGTGTTTGATCTGATAAACAGATGCTCCCTGTGGAGAGAAACACAAAAACGTTGTGCCAGATACTGTTTTCCACAACAAACTGCATATTTGCTGCTGCGCACATTTCTACACATTTTCTTCGTTGACTCTCCTTTGAACGCAAACTGACAGATCATCAATCCCATTGTCTCAGACTAAGATAATGATTTGCAATAAACGTTAAGGTTAGGTTATGTATTAAACGTTGACAATGAGAAATGCATGTGCTACAGTATTAATTTCTTTGTAAACGTTAGTTAATAAAAAAAAAACAAAAAAAAAACTTTTTGTTAGCTCAGGTACGAATGTCAACAGACACCACTTTTAATTTTAATAATGTATTAGTAAAAGTTGATATTAAAATTAATGTTAATCAATGCTTTAAAAGTGTGGTGTATTGAATCTTTGTGCTGTATTTGGCAATTTGATGTGCAGTATTCACCCTTGTTTATCAGCAGTAGCTAATGACACTCCGCCCTCTTTTCGGACACCAGCTCATTTGCACTTAAAGGGACAGACCCAAAAAACGGCTCGTTTTGACTCAATACCCTAAAAGTTGCAATTTTAACAAGCTATAATTTTTTTTTTATCTGTGACGCATTTTGACCTAAAACTTCACATACACACTCTGGGGACATCAGAGACTTATTTTACATATTGTAAAATGGGGCATACTAGGTCACCTTTAATAACATTCCAGTGTGTGTGTGTGTGTGTGTGTGTGTGTGTGTGTGTGTGTGTGTAAACCACTGGCCTTTTCGCATGAAATCTGTAGCGTTATTGTGGTCAGACTGCTCAGATTCCTGGATGTCTGTCGTACAGCCGCGGGTCATTATGTGTTAAACGTCGCGTGACACCGACCGCTGAAGCGCACCAGATCCCAGCCCTCCCAAAATAAGCCTGCTTGTGTAATTCTTCCTCTGCTTTGCTTTTGTCAGAAATTACAGATTCTTTCTATAATGCTGAAGATTGACCCGTATTTTCCATACGACAGGCACGCAAAGCTCTCTGAACATTTGCCTTGTAAAGCAGCAGTTCCGTATGACTGGCCGCACGAGATCCGCCTGCTAAAAGAAGAAAATAACCTGGTGTTTCTGAGACAAAAGTCATTGTTCTTCCGAGGATAATTGTCACGGGCGCTCGTGCTGCCGTCTGAGAGCTTTACTGTGCCGGCGCTCCTCAAACTCACACAGATTTACCACAACTGTCTGTGATTCGGACTACTTCACACACACTGGTTCACACACACACACACACACACACACACACACACACACACACACTCATGCACTCTTACGAGGAGTTGACACAGCTAAAGTGTCAGAAGTGTGTTCAAGTTGATGAGTGATGTGTGAGATGTTCTGCTCACCTGGTGGAAGCCCAGGTAGTCGACTATGGTGGAGGAGGCGTAGAAGACCTTCCCGTCACTGCTCACGACTAGCGCAAAACCTGCTAAAGACTGAAAGCCACAAACCCTCGTCACTGACGTGTGCAGATTGGCCTGTAATGTATATGCACGTTTATTCGTTCATTCATTTGTATGTTCGTTTGCTCATTCATCCATTTGTTCATTCATTCAGTCGGTGTGTCAAGGTTACTTCTGATATAAAGAATCCAAACTTCTCTCGATCTCTGATAAGCAGTTTAGCGGCTGTATTTACTGTCGACTGTATCTGTGCTTCATGATCTTCGTAAACAATATCACCTGCTGCTCGGAGCAGATCTGAGGTTAACAACTGAGACTTTAAACAGAATTTCATGAAAACCTTCTCTCTCTCTCTCTCTCTCTACTGGCATCCTGATGGTTTTTCTCACATTTCCTTTCTCACATTGTCACACAGACTTCAAAGGCACATTAAAAAGGTCACGAAAGAAACCCATTCAGAGAATTTCCATGGAAGCAGGGAGAAGGAGAATCTGGAATATTCCTCTCCTCTGGGCTCGGTCCGGAAGCCGCAGGCCGTGATTCCTCGAGTCACGCAACACATTGTGCCGCTCAGTGAGAGTCTCTGGAGCTCATCGCTCGCCCGTGTTCTTAAGATGCTGTCGTCTGGTTTGTGTGAACAGTTCAAAACTAGTCCATCAACCTCCTAGTTAAACCCAACTGTTCTAGTTCTACAGAATCCATGACACGGTTCCATCAGTGCACATGTGTACAAACGCACTCTTTCTCTCTCACACACACACACGATTACTTAGCTATCTAAATGAGGACATTACATAGACTTCTATTGTTTTTATATACAGATAGTTATACATTACCTAACCCTCACAGAACCCTTTCTGCATTTTTACAATTTAAAAAAAAAACTTTGGTTATTTTTATACCAGTTTTACAAATGAGGACATCCCCAGAGGGAGTTTTTATTTATTTTTTTTTTTTTAGCAGTTTGGTCAGGTTTTGCTCACTTTTGGGTACAAATTTGTTCACACTAACACACCTCTAGCAGCATCTGGCTTTCAGGGACGCCGGTGGCCGCCGTGTCGCGCTCCTTCCCGCTCACGTGTTTCTCACGAGGGTTTTCCTGAGCAGCTGCTGAAACAGGAAAGAATGGAGTGAAATACTTCATATATTCATTTACATTACATTTGACTTCTTATAAGTGACTGGCATGAATTTTCTATTGTGTGAACAGTGAACTTCAACATTATTCTGTTCCTCTTTTTCAACCGCATTCAAATCGTAACGTTAGAGAAAAGCTTGTTGTCTTTGGAAAAGCCTCCATCTCTGCCATTATTAGGTGTGTTTTTCATGTGCCGCTCATAATAAACAAATCTTCATGTTGTTGATGAACTGAAATCACCGTAATTAATGCAAACTTGTGTAAATATCACAACGTGAATGTGATCGAAAGTGTCACGTTCAGCTCCAGAAACATGCAGATCTTCATTTCACGCAAACTGTACAAACAAAATATGTTAGAACGGCTACTGCATTTACACAAACTGTACATTTTTCTGTACCTACAATTGTCTATTGTAATATACCTGTACATATAATTGTCAATTTGTATATTGTTATTCCCTGTTATTCTGGGGGGGGGTTTCTATTATCTGTGTTTGGTCATTCTGCCGCACTGTGGAAGCTGTAGTCAGGAAAACAAATTCCTCGTATGTGTAAACACACCTGGCAATAAAGCTCATTCTGATACTAATTCTGATTTTGAAACAACACATGCATGAATCACTAAGAAGTGAAGCAGCAGGCTAAAACGGTCCCTCTTCCAAACTCACAGCAGTTTGACAGGATTGAATCGACTGAGACCGGACACTTCATGGATTATTTGTGATGACCTGGCCCTCGTTTTGCTGTGCTGAATGGTTTGGTGGTTCAGCTCAAATGAAGAGCGGCTCCTGTGAGCGAAAGCAGTCTGACATGCGCTGAGCCCCGCCTACGAATCCCTCTGACCAACCAGCACAGGAAACCCACACACACACACACACACACACCCAGAGAGAGAGAGAGAGAGAGAGAGAGAGAGAGGCGCTGGCTGAGCGAGCTGCTGTTGTCACGCGATCCAGTCCTCTGTCAATCGGCAGCGTCTCTGACAGACGGCTGGCGTGAGTCCAAGGCCTTGCGTGCAAACTGAGGAAGCCACATTAGCCTATAAAGACTTTCAGAAGAACAACAGCTGTTAAATATTGATGACTGCTGGCAGGCCATGAATGCTCGCTGCAGAAGGTTAAGCCCTGATGTTATGGAGCCTAACGGTTCATTATACGCGCTATTGTGCGTCCGCAGCTCCTCTCCATCTACTGCTGGTAATGTGACATCGGTGTGTTGTTCACATTTGCCATTATTAATTCCTACTATTCTCGCCCTCTGCTTGGGGAACTTAAAATGTCTCTGTCTAGAATGTCAAGATGACTGAGAGTCACATGAATAATTCTCACATTTCCAGTAGAAAACAAACGTCCACATTAATCGCCTAAAAGATTAAACAAAGGAATTAACTCGTTCGCATATTTCAGCAGATTTTCAGTTTCTGTCATTCAGTCATCTGCTGATATCTGACTCGATTCTTTCTGGTCCAGCGCAGGACCAGCAGATCCGCACGGAGAGACGCCGCCACAAAATAATTCATCTGTTCGGTGTTGATTCACAAATCATATTAACCCAGATGTGTTTGTGTGTGTTAGAACAGCTACTGCATTTACACAAGCGCACTAAATGTTTGGAACGCTTGTGTTGATGTTTATTGTCATGTTTACTCGCTCGCTCTCTGCTAAAACTTGACTAAAATCTCCTTCGGCTTCGTTCATATCTGGCTTCATAAAGCCATTATCGATCCCACATGCAAACTCTCTGGAATGCTGAAGTAGTTTCGGGAAAGGGTTATTTTTGTCTCTAATCTATACGGCAGCAGCTTGACATTCCAGCTCGAGTTTACGGGTTAAAGAGACAGTCTCAAATTATTCTTATTCGTCCTCGCAGATCATCGGGGCTCATCGTTGTTAGCAGAAGCCACACGAGCAGCTGAACAACGGACGTCAAACGGGCGACGTGCTCTAGAGACCGAAGGACTGTCGATCCGTCGTTAACGTTCGAGAAAATATTGAAACGTTTTCAGATTTGTTTTAAAATACCTACAAGCCAAGCGCATGTGCGAGATGGCACTAACAGGAGGAACGGATATGTTTTGGACGGCGTCCAGCGGGTCAAAGTCACCCGACACCAAAAACAGCCATCATGAATTAGCCATACTGATACGGATCAGCGACATCACTTGATCCCGGCAAATTAGCGGATATTCCAGCCACCCGCGCTAGATTAATTACTGCATCGACAACCACCGTTCATCTGTTCACAGCACATTCATTTAACGGTTAATGTCATCAAACCCAACCTCAAGTCCTCTTATTCACGCAGTCAAAACACACAAGCCCGATGGAAGCGTGACCATGCATCGATCAGAGAATAAATAATATATAATGTAATAATATCTTCATAGAAACCGGCTATCTAGTGCTGTTCTCAAAGTCGCAGAGGGGTTTCACGGGGGACTCGTGGGCCCGGTGCCGACTCCGTCCCGACGATACCGACGCAACAGACGACCTTCAGATCTGTGGAGAGACGCTCATCGCTCATCACACACCAGACAGAGAACAGCCTCGTTATCTCGTGTGACAATCGCAATCTGACAATTACAAACTTCTGTTTACACAACAGTTTCTTTTCATTTCTTTGGGGCATCCTGACATAAAAGCTTCACGAAAGAGTTCATCGGGGAATCACAGACATAAGTCTTTAAACTGAAGAAATACTGAAGTGCCACACAGGACACTACCACGTGTTTATCGCACAACGTTCATTACAGGCGTGAAGGTGGCGTGCGCTCTAGTTATCCACGGCCCCACAAACACCACAAACGATTATCACTGCCACACAATGAATTTGTTATGGTTTCCTGACTAAATAAACGGCACGCAGTGGGCCGCTAACGGTCAGAGCGGTTCGTCAGGTCTGGATCCAGGCCCGCGAGAACACGTCACAGCCTAAATGTGTTTAGATTCACAGGAAAGCAGAAGTTTGCGTCATGTTTGTTTCTCATTGCTGATTCTCTGTTGGTTCCTCTGTAGTAGATGCTTCTGTTCTGTGTAAATGTAATTCGGGAGAGTCAAACACAGCGCAGACCCGTGAACATGAGGTCCCAAAGTGTGATTTATAACTGCTGTCTGTTTGAAAATTCAAACCAAGAATTCACTTGAATATTTTGTGGAACTGTGTTTAGCTTCGAGTACAGTGTGAATGCACCGTTTCACTGAGTGGAATCCAGCACATCCCAAAGACTTTCAGTGGAGTTAAAGTCAGGAATGATTCCCTGAACAACCCTGACCATTTGAGCTGATGAATCCTGGGATACAGCCGTGGGATTTGTCTTCGTACGTGGTTGTTTGAGAAGTGAAAAGCCGCACGTTGCATCAAACAGGCTTGTTTCCAAACAAGCTACAAACGTATGAATCGCTGCGTTCATTATCTAATCCCAGATTCTGAAGTATTTGCTTATTAAAATCCAAACAGCAGCGTATTGCAGGTGAATCTGTGAGTGTCGTAATGTGTGCGACTGTAGTTTGGCACGCAAAACTCGACCCCGTCGCCCTCTGGGCAGCTGCACAACAACGGCAAAACAGCTTTTCCGCCGTTTTCCCATCAGCCGTGGTTTGATTTATGACTCCGGCGCAGGAATTTCTCTCAAATATCTCCAGGATGTTCTAAAGTTTTACGGACTCTTTCTGTTCACAGATGGCCTGTGATTCTGTTTCGAGCGGCTTTGTTTTCTCTTTCTACTAGAGAGAAGGCAGAAACTGGACTGGGACTGACTTGAACTATAACAACAACAACCAGCACCAGCACGCAAGAAAGTGTGATGATGCGTTAAAAAAACAAACTTTAATCGCTGCATCATTTCAAAGTCAAATGGATATTGTCACGTAAACAACAGCGGATCTGTCGTCTGGTCTCACTTCAGACAGAAAGCAACACACTCGAGCTCCATTCGAAAGCCTTTCTCATCTACAAGATGAATGATATCAAATGGCCCGAGGTGACGTTAACGTATTAACGTAGAGCGTCTGACAGCCGGTCCGTGTGCGCGGAGGGAAGACAGTTGTCCAGGATTCCCAGAGCAGCGGGGTAAATCCCAGTCCTGGACAGATTCCCAGGCGTTGCGTGCAGAAGGGCGGATCCAGCGGCCCTGCTGCTGCCCATCGACATGCAAACGTGTCCAATAGAAGCCGCAAACCCCCCCTTCACTTCTACAGCACAGCTGGAGGATCAGATGTTTACACTGAAGACAGAAGCTGAACTCCGAGAGCCTGTGAAACGTCAGAGCCACGAACAGACGCGCCGACCTCGGTGACCAGCGCGACAACACGGCCCGTTTCACCCACAACACGAACGAACACCGATTCCCTTTCACATTTGACTCCGAATGATTCATGCGCGTTTTCATGTCGGCGGTCAGTGTTCATCCACTCGTGTGCGGTACTACAACTGGACAACGAAATTACAGGTCAATTCCATCATGTTTGTTAAACTGCCTGTACAAACTGTCAGTGCATTTCCCCTCATAGATATTGACAGTACATGTTATTTTTGCCTGTGCATTGTTTTTTCTTTCTATGCACATGCTTTATGCATTTACTACATTTATACATATATATATATATATATATATATATATATATATATATATATATATATATATATATATTATCATTTAGTAAGATCATATTTTTCTGTGTACTAGAAAGCTTCTGTCACCAATTCCCTGTGTGTGTGTGTGTGTGTGTGTGTGTGTGTGTGTGTGAGAACAGACTTGGCAATAAAAACTCTAATTCTGATTCTGGTTTCTCTTCAGTCAGTCATGAAACACTCCATACTTTCACAGACTGCGATGGAAAGCAGCTGTGAAAACAGCAGTGTAAGAACAGCCTGTTTTTTTTCCTTTAACTGTCATCTTTGTCACAATTGATGTGTGTTATTCATTATCGATTTAACTAAAACTCCCAAACTTTGACTGAAACTGTTTTTGTCTCACTAAACTCCTCAGATTGATGTCGTTGTGCTCTTTCCAGATGCAGCACGGCTCAGAAGAAATTCCTAAATAGTCTGAATTTATAAACTGCGGCTGAGGAATGAGCTGGAACATGTGGCCTCCACGCAAAACAAACCGTGGCACGCAACCCTCCGACGGACGGCCCCGCTCCGCCAACACACCATTACTTCAGAGAGCTTTCCTGCTCCTGCGACCCAAATAGCGCTAATTCTGCACAGTCTACGAGATACTAACCCTTTGTGTGTTAGAAGTATTCAGCGGAGTGTTTGACTTCAGTCTTATGTGAAGCAACCACAAGTGAGACCACAAACCCTGTGATACATAATAGCAAGATAAAAACATCTCAAAACACACTTCTCCGATCAATTTCGACATTCTATTTAAGTCTATTTATAAAGTTACATGATTTTTAAAGCCTTTTTACTAAGTCATTTAAGATTATTTTCGACTGTTACTTTGGCTGTTTTTGCTCTGCCAATGAAAATCAAAAACAAACAAACGCAGCAGAATTGAGCACAGATCGTCTCACTGTCGTGGCTTTCCTGAATGAATCTGTTCTTCTGAATGAACTGTCTGAATGAATGATTGAATTCTAAAGACAGGTATGAGCTAAAACGAACTGCGGTATAAAACCTTTAATCTTTAATCTGATCTGCTCTGTTCATTCAGTCATGTCGGATGTCACACACACACACACACACACACACACACACACACACATAACCCCAAACTTTAGCCCCTAACTTATTTATATAGCACCTTATTCCATCACACAAACCTGTGCACAAACGTCAACCTGAACCTCTTATGAGTCTGTTCACTAGTGAGATCTGCTTCTCATCTCTTTTCCACAGATTTCACTAAATGAGTGAGAACATTTATGAATGAAGACCCTCACAACTACAGACACACACACACACACACACACACACACACACACACACACACAGACACGTTTGTTTTTGTGAATTCTGGGGACTTTCCATAGACTTCTATAGTTTTTATACTGACCAAGTGATACTGTTTATCCCCTCACCCAACCCTAACCCTAAACCTACCCCTTACAGAAAACATGTTTGCATTGTTACATTTTTAGATAAACACCATTTACTATTTTTAATCATTAATCATTTTTTTACATTGTGGGGACTGCAGGCCGGTTTTTCAGGTTTTACTATCCTCGTGGTGCATTTGGTCCCCACAATGTAGCAAAAACAAGTACACACACACACACACAGTTCCTAAACAGGAATCAGACCAACTTGTATATGTATGTGTGTGTGTGTGTGTGTGTGTGTGTGTGTGTGTGTGTGTGTGTGTGTGTGTGTGTGAGAGAGAGAGAGAGAGAGAGAGAGAGAGAGAGAGAGAGAGAGTGTGTGTGCAGAAAGGAAGTCCTCTGCTCATTTCTGCAGTGCTGGTCTCGTGTGCCGTTGAGCAGATCGTTTTCATAAGCGTTTCTCTGAGGTCAGCTCTTCGTCTGCTGTAGTCACGCAATCCCCCCCACCAGCACTGCTACACGCTAGAGCTCTTAAAGAGACAGCGCAAGACTAACGCACACAAACCCTCGCACTACTGGCCGCTGACGACTCACTGTACATTCAACTATTATCACACATGCTTCTACAACGCTTTAGACAGTACACAAACAAACAGGAAAACAACAAAGAATGATTCATCAGTTTTGAAATAAACTCAATTTCAGTTGTAAAACAGCTCTACAGAGGACAATAGTGCCATTATTCAGATCAGTTCAGTTTAAATATTGTTCTCATCCAATATTTTCATTAAATCCATTTATTTTGCACAGAATTTGCTTAAAAAAGAACCAGAATTCATAAAAAAATCAAACACCCGAGTGACTTCATAGACGACAGACAGACAGATGTGTCGGACATGTTTGCGTGTGAGAGCCGAAGCCGATCTTTAATTGAATCCAAATGCAGCGCTTCAACAGGGCCAACATTCATTCACGGCACTTGAGTCGACTCAACAACACTCATCTGAACACGTCAAACATATTTTTTCAGTCCATTTGGCATCAAACAACTTGACTAACACAAACCTCTGAATCACTCCAATACCAAACAAAACAACAGAAAGACTGAAACACTACTGAAACTTTGACTTATTTCTCTCGGTGTTTGTAGATGGCTCACTCCTGTTAACTAGTGCTAACTAGTGTTCATTAGTATGCTGTTTAATGAGATAAGATGGCTATAAAGCTGAGACCAGCTCCAGGTCTCATACATGTAAAATGAATAAAATGAAAGCCCTGATGACCTGAGCAGGTGAAGATGAATCACACACACACACACACACACACACACACACACACACACACACACTGAAGAGCTGAACAGCTGCTGCTGGATGGAGGATGTTACCGGCGCTTTTCAAACACTTTTCATGGCGTGACTAAAACAATGTGCAGCAGCGTGAGTCATTTCCCAAAAAGATCAGTGTGTGTGTGTGTGTGTGTGTGGGATGTGAAAGGAGCAGAAAGGGGAGAAATTATTCCCCTTGATTCGGGTAATCATTTTTCTTTGTTTTCCAAAAATTCATCAGGTTTCTTCCAGGGTTAGGGTTCGTCTCTAGTCATTTTGAAGAGTTTCAGTTTTTTGATGGTGTTCGTGCTCGTGTAGGACAGTGAAACACCAGCAGCGGCTGAACCCATCAGGAATGTTTGCCTGTAACCGGATCAGCTGATGGTGGAGCGTCTCTCTCTCTCTCTCTCTCTCTCTTATGCGTGCGAAGCTCTGGCGATGTGAATGAAGCTTCAAACGGCTGCGTTTATGTCCTAATGAGGCTGATGGGACTCACACAAGCCTCAGGCCTGGCGCTGATGTTATTATGGGCTGCTGAAACTGAACAGCTCATGCAAACATACTCGTGGCCTTATAATGTGTGTGTGGATATTACATGACCGTAATGCTCACACAAACACACATGAATGTGTCCAGGACTCTAATCAAGAGTCAAATCTCCTCTATATGTTCCTCTGTCATCTGAGAAACATCCATCACAGCAGAGAAACAAGAACGAATCAAAATCAATGACGCTCCAACAACACATGCAGAACATTTGTGTTTAAGGAATAGAAAATATCAGCAAAAAACCCTAGACATCAATGGAAAGACCCCTATTATGTTAAATGAACGTGTGTGTGTGTGTGTGTGTGTGTGTGTGTGTGTGTGTGTGTGTGTGGCATATAATGCTAACAAACACTTGCATCATTAGAAGAGAATATTTTGCCGTCCGCACGCAAAGTGAAAATGATACAACAGAACAGCTGCTGAATGCAAACAACCACTGAACCTGATACTCTGTGAGAGTGTGTGTGTTTACATAACTATACTTTGTCTTCAGAAGTGAGTTAAATCGAACAAAAACGGACAGCCGTCAAAAGTCAAACAAAAAAAAAAAAACAATTTAAGAGATAGAGATTCTCAACAAACATTACATGAAATGAACATAAATGACTAAAAAACACCATAACAGGCTCACGTGCATTTATTGAACTGCGTTTATCACACTAATGAGTGCTGCTGTCAAGAGCATTAATGACAATGAATGAATTCATCAAATCACTACAAATGATCGAGAGCAGGACATTCCAGCAGCTGCACTGTAAGTATGACATCATCAGCCCTGCAGCCAATCACAACAGCAAGTGAGTGTGATTGACACGCCGGGGCTCCAGACAAAAATTTTTTAAAAAGTCAAGTAAGGAGCAATTGGCTCCTATAAAAAAAAAAAAAAAAAACTTAGGCGCCAAATTATTTTTATAGGTGCCACAGAATGAACGTGCTTTATTTTATTTATTAATTTAACATTTTTTATGACATTTCAATCATATGGTCATGTGGTTATGTCTAACCTTTTCTTTCTTTATTAGCATTTTAATCCATGTTGTAGATGACCTGGGAAATAAGGTTCACTTAAAGTGGAAACTAAACGTCTTTTTCAAATTGAAATATACAGTCAGAAAGAATTGTTTATTACACAGAATCTGTAACAGTATCATGGACCATAAGCATCACTTGGCCACTGAATGTAGTTTGGCTTTCTCCTCAATGCATCCTATAAATTTTGTCATTTTTTCTTCATTAGTAACAAGCAATTTACAGGTACAAGTAAAAATACTAATATGCAATAGTGCATTAATATAGCAAAATACTTCTCTTTATAGTTATTTTTTCTAACTGACTGATGAGCTTATGGACACCGAATGGTTATCCTGAGTTAAATCAATTGTTACGTGACAATGTTTACAGCTTTACATGTTTTCCACAGTTTGACACAGAACGAGCAATTACATGAGACATTTCAGTAGGTTGTACTGTAGGCTCAATTAAAATAGCCTAACTTTCGGTGTTAATTCATTTCCATTTCGTACTATAGTGTTAAAAAAAAAAAAAAGATACAATGGGTTCACTCGCCGCTTGAACTGCCTGCCGCGTTAAAGAACGCCAAAACCGCATGTATTGTTTGATTTCGTTATGAATTTGCCATCATTTTAAAGCTGATACTTTGTTTATTAAAAAGTAATAAAGCACAAAGCTTATTAGGCTAATATAAAGTTCATGCATTAACAGAACACAGCATACAGACACGTAATGGACACTGCTTCACACACCTTTGTCATTTTTGATCTCTCCCATGCTGCACAACTGGAGCTGCGTCCAGCATGAGTGCCGTCAACGCGGCTGTTTGGCAGAGATGAGGACTGTTCGAAAGTCTTTTTTTCCACTAAAACTTGATTTGCGTCATGTAATACATGAACATACAAAAGATGTGATCACAAAACTAACAGGAAAAAAGGCGTTTTAAAGTATATATATATATATATATATATATGTATATATGTATATATATAGTTGCCAGTGGCAACCTCAGCAAAAACTGTTATTATAGCAAATTAATATTTTTGGTCGCAAATGCGACCCTTTTAGTCGCAGTCTGGAGCCCTGCACGCCCACTTCTGCAATAAACTTCCTCCAAAAGAGTCTTTGAATTTAAAACTGGGCTGTGAATTTACATACTAACTGACTGAATAACCACACAGAATAACGAAGGACAAATACTGACTCTTATTTATCAAATAATGTAGTGAAATCTGTGTGTGTGTACTTGTTCTTGGTACATTGTGGGGACCAAATGTCCCCATAAGGATAGTAAAACCTGAAATTTTTGACATGCTGGTGCTTCACCGGCCTGCAGTCCCCACAATGTTAAAAAATTATTAAAAATAGTAAATGATGTTTATCTGAAAGTGTAACGATGCAAACATGTTTTCTGTAAGGGGTAGGTTTAGGGTTAGGGTTGGGTGAGGGGATAAACAGTATCATTTGGTCAGTATAAAAACTATAGAAGTCTATGGAAAGTCCCCACAATTCACAAAAACAAATGTGTGTGTGTGTGTGTGTGTGTGTGTGTGCTGGACAGATTCACACACTTCATGTACAGCATTAACAGTCTCATCCAGCAGATCCTGTGATGTCACGTCATAAAGCCAATCACAGTTCGACACTGAGGGTCTGTTTACGGCACTTCAGATGATCTTCCTCAAAAGTGGCCTGAGGCTTTAGGATCACTGCCAAACAGCAGTCACGCAACGCAGCACTGAAACACTGCATTCATTAGCCACTACACTGCTGTCTGACACACACACACACACACACACACACACACACACACACACACAGAATTCTGTCTTTCCACTGGACTTGATTTTCCTGGTTTTACACACAGTCCTTCAGAGAGAACTAAAATCTGGATGGAGAAATTCATTTTGTTTATTAGACTCTCTAAAAGAGGAAAATCCTCCTGATCTTTGGCTGCTTCTGAACATTGACATGAATTCGTTTAGCAGGTGCTTTTCTCCAGAGTAACGTTGAAACAAATGTGATTGTTGAGAGTCACACAATCAGATCATTTAAAGAGGGAAACATCACAGAAACTCACGAAAGCTTTCGTAGAGACGCAGCTGAAGCTCATGATTCTTGTCATAATCTCCTCCACGTCTGTGTCGTCAAGACTTCAGTAAGTCATTAACAGATCTCGTTAACGCTCACATGGAGCCGACGACGCGTTTGCGATTGAGCTCAGAGCGTCACGTCAGTAGGATGATTTCCAGAGGATGATTCAGCCAAGAGTGAAGCTCAGAAGACAAACGAGAGTTGTTGTGGTCTGCCCTCTTCCCCGTCATATATTACTCTTGAGTCTTGGGTTTTGATGCCAAAAGATAGACTTTATTGCCGAAACAATCAAGCCGAGTTGTCTATAGAGAACTGATCTTTACTTGGTTGAGGACGGCTTTTTATACTGGTCTTCTCACACAAGCATGTCAACCTGAGTTATTGGGGGTCTCCGGAGTAACTACTATCATGGGAAACAGATGGTTTTCTATACCATGGTCTCACTAGTGGGCCCCTAACAAAAACAGTATGTGCTTGACCTTTTTCCATACTATGGCCTCACCAGTGGCCCCTACAACAACATAGGATGTGCTTGCCCAGCGAAATATAGGGTAGAACTGTAAAACTATAATGGTAAAATAATTTGGATACAATTCCTTTATATTTTAGTTAATAAAATCTTCAAACAACCGGAACCGACGAATACCGGCAGATTAAACCATAACACGACACAGTCCTGTGAATGAGCAACTGACCGCTTGCAGGTTTAGAGCAGGTTAATGTTGTCAGAACAGAGATTAGGGTTATGATTCAGATGATGTGTATTTGAAGAGAGGATGAGCTAATTCTCCACAGCAGTTTCTCTGCTTCAGTGGTTTGTACGTGAATCTGCGGCTCCCGAGCGAACGGCCGACTGCCCGCGGCTGACGACCATCTCATCTGACAGACTCTGACCATGATGTTGGGCCAACAAAGACTTCCACTCCATTAACTTCACGAGCAAACACTGGCGGAACAGACGCTGCGCTGCAGAGACACGAGCGACGACCAACGGCAAATCCTCGAGGATCACTTCATTCCTCTTGCATTGAGAACTACTAAAATATTCATACTATTCATGATTACCTTCTGTAGCTGATGAGTCTGAATAATGAATTGTTTTGATTAAACTGGTTGAATTTTATTGATTCAATTTGTTAACCTAAAAACCATTTATCACATAACATGCAAATAACATTTAACCCTACTTAGAAAATATAATAATAATAATAATAATAATAATGATAATAATAAATGCTGTATGCCATGTTATCATATTGCGTGTTATTTGCAGTTACCATGGTGTTTTGACACGTTTTGTTTGTTTTGGTATCGCGTGGACACGGACGCGCCGTGGTTTCTCTCCACAGATTATACACATCCTGAAGAGTCTTCTTGTTCTTCAAACACACATACGAAAGCAGACCAGAGGGCGTGTGCTGACGTGCGAGTGACGTCTCATGTTCCTGTGGCTGATCTGATCTCCTTCCTTCTTCAAGCTCCTTGTTCGTGCAGGATGAGCGTTTAGACGCATCTTGCTCAAGCCGTTTCCTCTCAGGACTGCAGAGTCAGAGTTCATCCTGAAAAACTCTACTCGGGCCAAAGAGCGTCTGTGCTGAAACACCAGCGACGAAGGCAGTTCAAGCAAATGAAATGTGCAGCTGTAGGTCTGTGAGTGAGATGATGGACAGAAACGTACTGAGATCCACCAAAGACTGGAGAACGCCGTGTCAGACAGACAGACAGACAGACAAAGAGTGTCTGTGGTTTGAGTTATAAATGAGGCGAATAGTGCAACAAGAACAACTAGAACGATTTGGGTTCATGCCAGTTTCAATTTCCACACTTTAGAAGCGAACGCATTAAAGATTTACAGATATAAGTTGTGAAGCCTTAAACATGATATTAGATATGTCTGAGTTTCCTGAGGCATTATAAGTTCAGTGAAAGCTAAAGTTAAGTTAATGTTTTCCAGAAGCATCAAGTGTTTGCAGTGACAGAACTCGCACGATTGGCCACGACCGAGTTATTCTGCAAGCCAAAGCGTCTAATAGTATTTAATGGCCATTATTCATTTATTTGTATAGATTGTTCATTTATTTTTTCATTAACTTAGATATAGATATATTTTTAATAATAAACTGATTCAACCAGAAAACACTGCCCTCCAAGTGTTTTCACACTTCAGTAAATATATGAAGAGTTCAGATGCAAAACCAGCTAAAAGCCATCTCGGTCAAAAATGAGATAATGATAGTGAGTGAACGCTCCTGACACACAGTACACGTCCATCAAATACTTTTACTTCAAACTCACTAAATTCCAGCCTCAGCCCAATCAGAAGTGCCAGTACTTACATAGAAACCTATACAAAGTAGCCAGAAAGAAATGCTCATTTTAAAGAAATACGTCAGATGGATTTAGCTGGTTTTGCATCTGAATTCTTCATATATAAATATACGACTGTTGTAGCTGTTGTAAATGTAACTCTTCACATTCCTGCAGCTCAATCAGCAGATCGCAGGTTCAGTTCGCAGTGAACGAATGAACTGATAAAATGTGTTTCTTGAATGCAGTGCAAGTCGCTTTGGATAAAAGCACCTGTATAAATGCCCAAGTGTAAAAGTTTTCCATAAATAACTCATTGTGTTAAACGGCGAGTTTTTGCTCCAGTCGTGTGTCATACGGTCACATTCTGTTTGTTTGATAACGACGGTCACGGCGCCCGGATCTCGAAACGATAATGAATCCGTGATGTCCGACGTGTCTCTGTGTGATTTATATGATCTCTCTTCACTACTGCCGTTTCCTCCCAGAGCAGCACAGCTCTATCAGTAACGCGTGTCACGTGTAATCACTCATTATGGTTGAGGGTTTTGCAAAGCCATCATTATTTCTTACACTAAATCAGTTATTAAATGTTTGAGAAACAGACACTTTAGAAGCAGCTCCTTACAGACATTTACAGGCACAATATCCCAGCATTCCCTGTGTGTCTCACTTCTCACACACCCTCTAGTGGTGATGGGAAAAACGCTTCAACATGAGATGTGTACAGATGTGAATCAGCTTGCTGCAACAAATAAAATAAAGCTGCATTTTTTGAAACAAGTTAATCTTTTAATAATGTGTTTAATGACGTAATATTTAATTGAAGTAATTGTTGAATTTAAACTAATCTGTTTATAAACTTGTTTTGACAGCTGTGTAAGTCACTGCACAAACGCCAGCATCGATCCATGAGTTTCATTCACTCTGAACAAACAGAAACAAACAGCAGCGGAACGTCACAGACCGACACACACGTCCAGAACCTCAAACCCACAAACTCAGACGACAGCAGCGTGTGTGTGTGTGTGTGTGTGTGTGTGTGTGTGTGTGGAACACGTCATGTATGTTCATGTATGCATTAACCAGTGCATGGCATTTACAATCACATACTTCAGTCCAAAGCACATCATACGGCTCCTATGATCCACATCAGTCCATCCAGAGATCATTCCTGACCACTTCACTCATTTATACACTGAACTGATCACCGCTAAACCCTGATGCCAAAAAATTTCAGAATATACTACATATTCAAGTTTCAAAGACTGTAAGACAGTGTATCCCAAAATGCTGTGCAGACACGTGAAAAAGCATGCATTTCTGCCAAATGTGAGCTGAACGCTCGTGAAGACACTGGCTGTGTGGTCTGATATAAAGTCTCCTGAAGATCAACTCAAACACACACAGAGCGCGCACACACACACACGCAGGTTTGTTTTTGTGAATTGTGGGGACATTCCACAGGCGTAATGGTTTTTATACTGTGCGAACCGGATTTTCTATCACCCTATGCCGAAACCTAGCCCTCACAGGAAACTGTGCACATTTTTACTTTGTCAAAAAAACTCGTTCTGTATGATTTATAAGCCTTTTGAAACACGGAGACATGGTACAATGTCCTCATAAGGCACGCTCTCCTTGTAATACCTATGTCATACCCATGTCATTATACAAATCTGTGTCCTGATGTGTCACAAAATCACACACACACAGTGACACGCGTCTTACCGCTGAAGAAGCTCTTGACCCGCAGGTAGCTGACGCTCAGACGCAGGACGGACAGTTTGTCCAGTTTGGAGATGATCTCGGGGGAGAAGGGCAGCAGGCCGGCCAGACGGTCCAGCTCAGCGTTCAGACGGTCGCGGTGCCGCTTCGACGGGTTGGACTTTTCAGTCACCGCCGTTGGTTTTCTGCTAGACAAAACAACACCGTTATGAAGCGACAACGGGCCAGAATCAGCCGAGTTTAACCCTCAGAGATCGACGGCAGCCACAGCAACTACAACACACACACACTTAGAGAAAACACACTTTACTCTGCATTCATCTACATACAAAATAGAATAACAGCAGAAAAACATTTACGCTTAGATTTCACACAGCCAGTGGCGGCATCTGACCTGTAATATATCGTATTCTGTGACACACAAATATCTACCGTTACTGTGACAGTCTGCAACATCACTGACACAAACGAGCTCGTTCACACAGCACAGATAAATATTACAAATGACAACAGAGAATAGAAAATGATAATGCATAACAGAGCCTGAGATAAACTATTATGAGGTGGATATTCAGTCAAACGTTCAGTCACTTTCTCCCTGTCACTGCACACCGAACACACGAATTCACTGGGTTCACGAGTCCAACTAAACAAACGAACGAATAAATGTATGATTTCACACCCTTGACCCCGACGGCCGGTCACTTTATCTGAGATGAAGAAACTCAAATCCACTAACAAAGCAGCAAACGCGGCAGCAGGTGCGTCTGACTCTCGCTCGGATCGACGGGAATCGAGCAGCTTCACGAGTTTCAGCTGTAGTTTAGTGCTCGAGTGATTTCTGAAACCTACATAAGCAGCTATGAATATATTCAGCATAAATAAAAGCCTCATCTCAGCACGGTTATGAGTTTGCCGCATGTTCAAAATCTTTTGAGGTTTTATCAGCGTTTCTGTGCTGCGTTCTGGTCTCAGTATTCACTGATTTGATCTATTTTACAATCGTTTCAGACTCACTTTCTCTCATGCTGACCTTCCGTGTAACATAAACATTTCGTTTTTTCACTACTGCATTGTTTTAAAACATGTAATAAATTGTTGTTGTTGTTGTTGTCAATAATATTAAGTGAAGTGCTTCAGAATGTTTTGATTTAGGAAAACAATCCTTCCATTCTACTCAATCATTTAGTTTTTGTTTTTGTTTTGTTTTGACACTTCTGATGATTTTAAACATGTAGAGCTGTTATTGAATGTAAGATAATGAGTCTTAACTGTTTCTGGATGGGTTTCCTCCTCTTCCTCCCAGCGTACAGACAGTCTCCAGGTGGAATCATCTTCACCAACAGATGCTCTGAAACACGTGCAACAATACAACAGGCTCTTTCAACAATAACAAAAATAAAAGTCAAACTAAGGCTTGTGGAGATATCAATCATTAATCACTCACACTGATTTAATTTTCACTAGTTTAAATACAGTTACTGACAGAATCAAATGAATGAATGATTGATTCAAAGATTCATTCTTAAACGATTCTGGTGCTGTTTACAGTCAAAACAAGGGCTGATCTCTAATCATCAATAAATCAATATGAAAGTACCTGCTGTGTGAAGATCGAGCGCAGAATGAGCTGCAGCAGAGACTCGTGTGTGTATGAGTTTATGTGTGTGTGTGTGTGTGTGTGTGTGTGTCAGAGAGAGAGAGAGAGAGAGTGTGTGTGTGTGTGTGTGTGTGTGTGTGTGTGCTGTTATATAGTGTGTTTCAGGTGGCGGATTCCACAGAATGACACGCCGGACTCTTCGCACGCGATTCTGAGCCACACAAACACACACACATACACACACACACACTGAGGGGAGGGATCTCTTTCTCTCTCTCTCTCTCTCTCTCTCTCTCTCTCTCAGTCTGTTCTGAAGCTCATTTGATGTCTTTCATGGACAGATGGATTTTAACAGAATAAAAGACGAAACATTTCAACGTTGGATTTCAAGAAAAACATCGAACTTAAGCATGAAGAATCATCTGCTCGTTTATATTTCGAGATTTAAGGCGGAAATTATTCGGCAGTTCAATGAAGGACCAAACTCTGATCGAATGAAAGTGAGCAGAAATTGGCGCACGAATACGATAATAAAGGATCGATTGTGGTAAAATCACGTTTTTAACTGTTATTTTTGAAGACTAAAGCACTTGTGATTATTTTTGATATTTAATTTTTACGTTAAACTACTAATCTTCACTGTTATCTGCGCTTTCTCCGTTTTAAATATTATCCATCAAACATTCATCTGAAACGCTCTTTCTGCAGATACATTTTTCAGTTTAACTAGCACGACAAAAAAATAATAATAAAATCGCACGACTATGGATCACTACAAGCGTTTCGTAAATGCTCACATGTAATTTATAGCCAAATCACTATACATCATCTAAGTCAAGCCTGTGTGTGTGTGTGTGTGTGTGTGTGTGTGTGATGCTCTGCAGGACTCATTCCCTGTTTGAGGATAAATCCCATCCGCCTCTACAGGATCAGCTCGTTTAATCTCCCACAATCCCTCACTGTAGTGACACACAATCAGGTCTCTGCACGCAACCGTTCACACCACATACAGTACATCTGATACTCCTTTTACCAGCGCCCACAGAAACCAACCCTACACTGACCTCTGACCCCTGACAGAGAGGATTGTGGGAAATAAAGCTGCATGCACTTGACCTCATTTGATTGATAAATAACACAGTCATCTTCATCAGAGGACGACTGTGTTAATGTTAATTAAGCAAATGAAAGTCACATCAGGGCATTGATGATATTAACGAGCGTCTCGTGCCTGTTTAATATTAAAAACAAGATTCTGTTTGAATCTTCCGCTGATGGCATCAAAATAACTCAATCATGAGGGATGCAAATCATAACAAACGATGCAGTTTTGCTCAGTTCAGACTATATTTACTCGCAGACTCCTTGAAGAAGCAATTTTGACGCATTTGGCAGAAATGAATCAGTTGAATGTGTCAGATGGTCCGGATGCCTTTAACAGAGCAGAGTCTGTGAACACAAACGCTCTCAGTGAAGGAGGGAATGAAGCAGGGAGATGAATAATCGCATGTTTGCAAACAGCTTCAGCGGACTGGAAGTAACTCTACTGTGTTATTGAGGTCAGTGAGTCGCTGGCAGATCGTGTGGAATGAACGAGTCTTTAAGTGAGTCACTGACTCATCCGCTCAGCGCTGCTCCCAGCTCTTCATTTCCTTCACAAACATTACAACAAATGCTGGGAAAACAAAAATGATATTATTTGTAAGTGTGAACTCGTGAAATAACCAACAGCAGAAGTCTATTCAAACACCTGGGTCTGGAATTGAGTTTCACTGGTTTCTGAAGAGGAAATCAGAAGAAGAATCAGAACAGAATTTATGTATTTATTTCTACACTATATCGTCTGTAATAATGAGTTTGTCTGGCCGTGGTTGTGTCCAATCTTTATTTTTTTTGTCATTTACACTTAAATGTAAAAATATTTGTCATACTAATAAAGTAGCTTACAAATGAAACTGCAAACTATCAGTTTTATTTACTGCTCCAGGTTACGGTGACATTATTAAATGTAATTGTTTTGGGTGCCACACGTATGAATCTGCTGATCAACCTGCATGATGAAACAAACTCAGGCAGTGCATTTCCAAACCTTTTTAAGGGTACAGATGTCAGCATCTCTCCATCATCACCTTACATACAGACTGTGATCACACATGAACTAAATCTGTGATCTCATGAGAACCTGCGGTCTCTCAGGGAAACACATTATCATCAGGGTCCATTAGAACACGGTGGTTCTCGGCTCCAGTCCTGGTGGCCACTGCTCTGCACAGCTTGTACGTCTCCTTCATTTAACACACCTGATTCAGATCATCGGCTCGTTAGGAGAAAGATCCATGAACTGAACCGAGTGTGTCGGACTCAGAACCGTACAAAATGCGCAGAGCAGCGGCCTCGAGGACTGGAGTTGAGAACCACTGCATTAGAACATCAAAAGAAGAAATGACACAGATGACCCTGAATGAATTAAATGTGGTTGGATTTAACAACGCACCAGAAACGGTCAGATTGTTGATGAATCTTTAATACCACTGTAAGATGATGAAACGTCTTCACAACAGTGAAAGATCCTGAAACTAAAACGGATTACTGATGTGCTTAAAAACTCTTCATAAATACAAAAACAATAATGACAACTACAGCACTTAGACCAAACAGATAAACAACATCTCCCATCATCCTCTTGTTTCTTCATCAGTCTGGAACAGTTTATATGTTCAGAAAACAAACACCATATAAAACTTCATTCTGCTCAAACTCCTTCTGACCCTGCAGATTGATTTACATTCACGTTAGAGGCTGAAATAGTGAAGGTTCAGTCTTTCACGACCCGAATCCCACGATCGCTGGTGGCCCGACGTGCCCTCGCCTGCTCACGGAGCCTCGTGATGCTGCGTCGCCCCCTGATGTGCGACGAGGGCGCTGCACCATCAGCGGCCCTGACCTTCCTCTGAGTAACGGCTGCCACTCAAACACACAGGAGGGAGGCGTCTTCATCTGGACCGGCGTTACCGTCTGCTGGACGACTGCAGCTGGTGGCGACTCCAGCCTGACGGAGCTGAACACAGATCATCAAGACAACGCAGATGAAGCAGATACCAGACATGGCTGTGTGGTCGCTAGGTCGCCCAGCCTCACATCTGCTCTCGAGACATGGAGACTTTAATGCTCTTTTAATGAGTTTAATGCTCAGGTTTGTTCACATCACTATGAGAACCACTCAAGACTGACTTAAGATCGTCGTGGGCGGCATGTTAACGTTTCTGATAAAACACTACGAGAGCAAAAAAAAAAAAATTATGATGTGCACAGATAAATCATTTAGAATAAACAATGTAACATTTCACAGAAAAAATAAGAGCCATCTATTTCGATTTCATGTTGACTTAAAACACCTCTAATATCAATAATACAGATGCATGCGAGTCGATCATAAATCAATCATCGTTATGTAAATGTAATGCAGCTGTGACTGTAACGTGTCGTGAGACTCACAGCGTGGATATCCCGCCGGTCGAGGGTTGCTGGCGCTGCTGCCAAACGACGACTGGAAGTTATGGATGGTTTCTTGCAAAATCTGCCTTTCTCTCCCCTGTCACGACGAGATGTTCATCGTCACATTACTTTCAGTTCAGATGAGCCTCTATTTCGACCCGATCACACACACACTCACTTTCCCAGCGTTCAGCTCTGATATGGCCGCCAGTATCTGCTGCCGTGGCCCGTCTGTTTTAATTCCCAGCTCCTTCAGGTCTCCGTCAGTCAGAGTCAGAAACGCCTCCATGTCCACCTGCATCAAAACATCCGTCACTGTTCATCAGACAGACCAGAGACGCGTTTGATCTGCCTTTGAACGATTTCATTTAGAAAAGAGAGGCAGGGGAAGGAGAAAAGCACAGCTCTGACAGAGTCACGGCGTTAAAGACCGAAACCATGCCGCGTTAAGAACAGAGGAAGCGGACGGACAGAAGACAGACACACCTCCTGCTCCTCAAAGATGGGCTGATATTTCTCCAGAGAAAGTTTCCTCAGAATCCCTGATAACTCATCTGCATATGAAAACAACAATCAGCAGCGCCAATATAGAGAGAGACGTGAGAGATCACATGAGCACGTGTGTGTGTGCGCGTGCGCGTCTGACCCTCGTCCGTGATGGTGCCGCTGCTGGAGCCGCCGCTGCTCTTGGATCTGGGCTGTGTGGATGCGGACGACAGCGAGTCTGCGGCGGGTGCTTTGGGTGTGGGTGACGGGGAGGGCGTGAGTGTGGGCGACGTGCTCTTAGACGTGGACGAGTTTCCTGACTGAGGACGCTTCTTTAACTCCAGCTTCTGAAACAGACACACACAGTGAGGTTCAGAACGTCTCACACACGCAGAGACAACATCACACACAGGCGCTCCGGCAGCGCCGACACGCACCCGTCTGGAGTGGCCGTCGCTGTGGTCGGTCAGGCTGATGTCGGGCGCGGAGGGCGGCGGCGTCGGCAGAGGGCTCGCCATCTCAGCGGCGGCCGGCGTTCTGCTGTCCAACAGACCGGCTGCTCTCTTCCTCTGAGCGGCGATCTGAGACAGAACGCTGTCCGCACCGCTGCCGCCTACACACGACAAGACACTTTATACGGTACAGAGCAGCTTCACAGAAATAAACAGGAAAATAATTCAAATGTTAATGCTGCAAAATGAATCAAATAAGTCATGACTCTGATCGGTTCAGCTCCACACGTGCTCGTGTGATTTCATCTGGTCAGGTTACTGCAGATGTGTGACATCACCGAGTGGGCGGGATCACCTGAGCGGTTGTGGGAGTCGGAGGCGTGGCGGTTGACTCCTCCCACACCATTGGATCCACCTGAGGAGTGGGCGGAGTTATAATTGCCTGAGTTGGAGGGGGAGGGGCCTTTAGTGATGCTGGGAAACTTGATGGACCTGCTGACCACTCGACTAATGGACGTCTACAACGCACACACACACACACACACACACACACACAGAGCAGTGATCATCTACCAAAAACATGACTCTAGTTTGAGAGAACAAATATACACTGGATAATAGAGGGAAATGTTCTCATAAAAACATCTGTTGATCTTTCACACGTGAAGCCTCACTATATCCGAGTTGGCGCAGCTGTTCCTGCCGGGTCTCTGCGGCGCGTTTCCGCTCCGGCCGTCCTTCGCCGCTCCACAGCGCTCCGAGTTCCACGGCTCAAAGTTCGACGGCGGCAGAAAGGGCGGGATGACGGCCTTCAGCTTCTCGTTGGGCAGACGAGCGAGCGGCGCGCCGTTCCTCAGCTGACAGATCAATAATCGTTAAGGAAATGTTCGAATTTCACTCACTACAAGACTTTGTCAAACGCAGAAATTAATCGAACGTACCATTGTCGTGATGAGGAAGTCATCTTTCCCACTTCTCGTTCCGTTCAAACCTACAACAAAACAGCGTCAGGGCTTTACTGCATGCTAATTATTACCACTAGTTGGTTTTATTTTAATTTCCGCACTAAGCAGACACAGGCGCCTCTCGATGAACTGGAGCGGATCCACGCACCGCAGTCTTTGCTCTTGCCGGTCCACGCGGTGCAGACGCCTGCGCTCGGAGCTCCGGCAGGAGGCGCTGCAGCTGCGCTCGACTCCACGTCGCCGCCGGCCTCCGCTTTCATGGTGGCGTCCAGAGGAACCTCGTCGGGGAACGGAGCGAGCCGGTTGGTGGAGAGCCCGTGTCTCAGCGTGTGCGTCAGCTTGAGTTTGCGGAAGCGGTTAGACATGCGATTCCACCAGGACTGTCGACGCAAGAAGGAAGACGGTGAACAGTGAACGCAGCCGTCCTGACAGCAGCTGAATAGAATTATCTTTAAGCTTAAGTAGAAACATTCTTTTGAAACAACGCCAAAGTCTACGGTGACATCCTCAACTGTGAAATTACTGTAAACAATACAGTACTAATCAATTCAGTTTTGACACAAAGTTTCATAAATTTGTAAACTTCACATTTCAGACTTACAAATGAATAATTGTTCAGAATTGACTCTCAGCGGGAAATATGGCTACCCCCGAAAACAACGCAGTGCTGCGCCTATAAACATCATATGGACGTAAAAAAAGAAAAAAACAGAAAATGCCACTGAGGCTTTGCTAAACTTTCCTTCAGAAAACTCAGATTGGCACAAATCACACGAATGGCTTTTAATACAATGTCAAAACAGCACTCTTTGCTGAAAGGCGTCGAGTTTGCAGGCGTGACTAATAAAAGCCAAAACAAATACTACATTATTCACATTTTTTAAGTCTAGGCGGAAATAAAGTCCGATCCTGTGTGTATGACGGCGTCTCAGTAGCTAACGTTCAGTTTTTGGTCCCGCTGGCTCTCGAGTTTCATATCATATTCATATTCGCTCTTATAAAGTGATGAAAGGGTGACCTGCTCACATACTAACCTTTGACAGCTTTAGGGGTCAGAGGTCAATTACAGCGATCGTTACCTTCAGGCCGCCTTTATCGTCAGGAGGAAGAGGAACGTTTAGAGACGGACGTCTCTTTACGGTTGATTTTCCTTTGTGTTTGCTCTTGTCCTTCTCCACCTGCATGCAGACGGACGCAAGCAGCCGCACCAGCTCAGTGTCTGACGGACAGAACGGACATGAGCGTCACACACGCGCAGCGCAACCGGCGAACGCAAAGCTAAGCACGAGCCGCTCGCTCACCAGGGTCGTTGAGGAGCATGACGAGGTCAAAGGCCGTGTATCCGTTCTTGGCCCTCAGGTTGACGTCAGCGCCTTGATTCAGAAGAAACTTCACCACGTCTTTATTCCTAACAAACGACAGAAGACGAGCTGAAGAATCGCACAACGTACATCAGCACCGACGCACACGCGCGTTTACGTACCCGTGATACGTGGCCTGCATGAGCGCCGTCCAGCCGTGCACCGAGTCCTGCCTGTCCATGTCCGCGTGTTTCTCCACCAGCAGCTGCACGACCTCCAGCTGCCCGCTGACCGCCGCCATCATCAGAGGAGACGCGCCGTCCGCGTTCGAGACGTTCACCTGAGACGCGTCCTCCTCCACGATCTCCTTCACCAGCTGAGCGTTTCCTACATCAAATCCAGCGATCACGACACAATCGCCTGATTATTAAACTAGAGAACCTGAAAGAAACCCACTGCGTTCCATTTATCACGAGCGCCGTGAACGTTAAATCCCACGCAATCAATGCGATACAAAGAAAACCTAATGGCGCGAAACAGCCGTAGACTGAAGACGGCGTCTCTCCAGCGAAAAGAGGAACGTACCGCTGAGGTGCATCTACGCTAATAACGGCTCATTTAAACAAACAACCTCAAATTCTCTCATCAAAGTGATGAAATGAGGACAGAAATGTACCCTTATCTACATCGTTCAATTTCACTTTTATTATTTCATGCGCCAGATTCACATGACTAAACGGCTTTAAACCCACACTGTAACAATTTATGACAGGTAATATCTACTTAGAAAATTACATGAGAACTCACCCAACTTCAGCGCATGGAAGACATCAGGCCGTTTCTTCTCATCATCTGTTGAGTTTTAAAGAAACAAGAGGAAGAAATCAGATGAAAATGGCAACATGTCTGATATTACAGATCTCGTTCGTCTCTCGAGCTGCTGGAGCTGCGGTGACCGGTGAAATCTGCCAACAACTAAACCAACGCTAACCGGTCCGGCACACAGAAACAGAACCACATCGGATGTGAAAATAAACGAGACCGTCGACGCAGCAGCGGCTCACATGTCCGTTTAAGTGTCATGCAGGTTCTGCAATCATCAACGTCCATTAAAAACATGCCATCTCTTCAGCCGTTGACAAAACTCACGAGCCAGCTACATCTACATAACACGATGAATTTCTACCAACGACAGGACTGAATTCATGAAGTTTGCGTGTGCTACACTGAACCCACTCTGAAGACGAAGCCTCCTGAGCGGCAGCATCTGCCTACGGGCTTCTACCAACGTTCTCAAGAAGAGCGAGAAACGTTGTGTTGCACCAGAGATCTTGTGTTTTTCATAAGCGATTCCCATTACTTTCTCGTGTCACTTTCTCGTGTTCAGTGCGAACAGAGCCGAGACAGAGGGTGGTTAACACTGGCGTAGGCGATGATCGCTCAAGAAGGCTCCCGCATGAGGGCTGTTTCGGACGCGTTTCCTAAACGTGCGGTGCCGTCGCAGGCGTTTACCTGGCTGTGGCCGTACGGTGGTGATGGAGTCCAGGTAGTTCTTCACCTCTTTGTGCTGCAGCTGAAGCGCCACCTCGAACGCCGTCTTGCCCAGGACGTTGAGGTGATCGGCGTCCGCTCCTCGCTCCACCAGCTGCTGCGCCACGCCGACCATCCCGCCGGCCGCCGCCAGCATCAGCGCGCTCCAGCCCGTGCTCTTCTGACAGAAGTTCATGTCCGCGCCCCATTCCAGCAGCAGCCTGACCGCCGCCTCGTGTCCGTGCTGAGCGGCGGCCAGCAGAGGCGTGATCTCCAGAAACTTCTTGCCGTTGTCGGCGTGGACGTTGTTGTTCCCGCTGCCGTTTCCCTCCACCGCCGCCAGGTGGTCGAAGTCGTCCACGAAGGCACCGTTCTCCAGCAGGAGTTTGGCCACGTGAGCGTGACCGCCGCGCGCCGCCATGGTCAGGACGCTGGCGCCCATCCGGTTCCTGCCGTTGATCTCTGCGCCGTTCTCCAGCAAGATGTGAGACACGTTCAGATGGCCGAACCTGCAGACGGAAGACGTGGAGAATCAGTGTCTGATCCCAGAGTCATTATAGTTAACTAAAACTAAAAATATTGTTACCTGAAATGAAATAAGCGTTAACTGAAGTAAAACATAAAGAACATTTCAAAAGTAAACTTTTCTTGTTTTATATTTATTTAGTTTGATGTACTAAAATACAACTAATACAAACAACATATAAAAAAAAAACTACTAAAAATGACAAAAACACAAGAAAATGACTACAATTTTAAAATTAAAACAGTTTAAACTAATTGAAAATATCAATAAACATGACATCTGAATGATAGTTAAATAACAGCCACAGTACAAACACGTACACTTAATTGTGGCAGAATATGAAAAGATCTGTAAACCACGTTCAATAAAACTGTGTAACTAAATGAGCTAGATCTACTGATTTACAGGATCAGTGTTGATTCTGTCCAAATAACTTGTTGCTAATATTATGAAATGAATGGAACTGTGTTCAACTATGACTGAGCGGTGAATCCTGATCAGTGTTGGGGGTAACGCATTACATGTACTTGAGTGATGTAATCAGATTACTTTTTTTAATTTACAGTGAAATATCCTGAGTTACTTTTTCAACTAAGTAACACCAGTTACTTTTTTTTTCCCCATTTCTTGTTTGACAGGTCTCCTGTCCCTGTGTTGAGAGAAATCGGGAGTAAGATGTTACTGAAGTTCTGGAATAAATGTGAACATGAATTAATTCATCTTACTCAAAATGAATAAAAACACTGAAATGCAACTCAGAATATGATGCAAACCTGCAGTAATTAAATTTTAAAATAACACAAATATCCTTTATGTATTTAATCCCATTTTATTAACCAGTGTCTATGCTGCTGAGCTTCGATGATCCAATTCAACCATACTAATAAGCAAAAATTACTCTAGATAAACACTTGTGCTTCTTTATTTTATTGCTGAAGTGTGCTGAACTTTCTTCTGCGTTCTGCTGTACAGACGTGAATTTACTTTTCCTTCAGCCTGAGGCTTCTGGTGTGAAAGGGCTGTTACATTTGCCAAAATAGAACTTTTTTATATTAAAAACAAACAAGCAAGTAACACATGACTTTCCATAAAAAGTAATTAAGTAATGTAATTAGTTACTTTTTTAAGGGAGTAACACAATATTGTTGTAATGTATTCCTTTTTAAAGTAACTTTCCTCAACACCGATCCTGATGATTTACTTCATAAACATTCTCATTAATCATGGCTGTATATTAATACTTGTACAGTGAGTCAGCCAATGCAATTATGATGCTAATCAATCGCAATCATCTTCGGTTCCATAAGCCAAACTCGTCAGAAGTAAACTGCAGCTGGTTGTGCGTAAAAACGGAGAATTAATATATGATATGATACGATATGATATAACATGACATGATATGATATGTGCTCATATTAAGACACGTGACCACAAATGATCATCTCACGATGAACGACAGTAATTATAAGTTTCAGGACAACGGTCCTTCCGAAGTGTTATGTTTGTATAAAGTGTGTTAGGCAGGGCTGTTTTCGTATCTGTTACAGTAACGGTGATGTTCGTGACCTCGCTGCCTGCATCAGCGGCGTCCAGCCGTAATGGTTCCGTCGGTCCACTGACGCTCCCTTCCTCAGCAGGAACCGAACCAGCTGCTCGTGTCCTCCGGCGGACGCGAACATGAGCGCCGTGTTGCCCTCCTCATCGGTCCCGTCCACATGACCGAACCCGCCCGGGTCCTCCAGAACGCGCCGCGCGCTCTCCAGATCGCCCTCATCACACACCCGGAACCACAGCAGCGGGTTTACCGGAGCCAGACTCATTCCCGAACCGCCGAGGCGCACTCACATGGGCCGAACTGCAAACGTTACGCACTCAAATCACTCACAAACATAGTGTCAGTCAAGAAGTTTTTCAGCCGCTGGAGTTTCGGAGTTTCTGCGCATGCGCACATCCACGTCGCGCACGGACGCTTCCTCTGGGATTCAGGGAGAAACAGCGGACGCGCGCGACACCTGCTGGCCACCACGAGCCTGACACGCATAAAACAACACAAACCTCATGCGAAGTGCCATCTACTAAAATGTCTTTACAGGTATTTCGTGCCATTAAATCATAATTCATTACGCATATTTGACATACGGTATTATGTCATGACGCGTCTGTATAATTTGTGCTCTTGTTTTGTGGCTAATCAGGTCAATTAGAGACAATTAAATATCGCTCTCGATTTGTCATGCATTTGTTTATCATTAAAACAGAACCTACACTATGAAACTGACCCGAGATCAGTTAAAAACCATATTAGACACTGGCTCATCGGTTCACCAGAAAGGAGGTTAAGTGAAAACTATGAGTGAGTTTGTTGACCCTGAAATGATAGAAACTCTAGGTTTCCCTTTCAGAATGGGAGATTTGTCAAACCCGAGAAAGCAGCGTGAGTCAAGCCCCTTTCATAAATTAAAAAAAAAAAAAAACTATCCATCTTTTTCTTTAACGCGGAAGTAAGCATATAGGGGAAATTTCCGGTTCGTTAGCCGCTATCCACAAGTTTCCGGGGGGCGCTACTGTAAAAAAGAACGTGGGTACAACTTCCGGCGAGGTGGCGGACGTAGTATAACAGTGGTATTTTGTGTGCTAATTAGCGAAGAGGTTAAGTGTATTTTAGACCATTGTTTACTTTGTAAAGATGCACACCTTTATGAGAGATGTCATTACGTTCTTATGGACCTCATATGCTTTTCGAATTTGTGTTATTAGCAAGTTAAGATCGCTAAATCTTGAATGACGGTCAGCTAGTGAAATGACGTTTGATCCGAGACATCAGAGCTTGTGTTAAAGGGCCAGATGAAGCCTGGATTCGAGGCTTGTTCACGTAGAAATCACTTTCGTACAAGCCTCACTTTCTGTCCTGTCATGTGCGCGATTCACTTCGCGTGTCCTAATCCTAGACCCCCAGATCTTACTTTGCCAGTACACTTTCTTTGGGACCTATTTAATAATTACATTTTTAAATACCCAGTCATACAAGTACTATGAAGAATACAAATATTTCAGGAAAATTAAATATATGCCATATGCAATTAATGTATGTGTACATTATTCTTATATTACATCATATTGATATTCGTACTGACATTTAATGGGACTATTCAATGGGTAAATTAATTTATCAGAGTCAGAAATTCAACAAACAAACACACACATGGTTAGGCTTTTATTTGTGCATATAACATGGACCGATCTATGGAAATTGTGGTGAATGTGTCTTCCGACGGAGCTTTAGTCTTTTGGCTGCTTTATTTTTGATTAACCACCAGATCGCGCTGTTTTCGACACTCTCGAAGCTTTGAATCTTTTCCGGAAACAGTCAGACGAAAGTCTCGGTGCTTCACGAGGCTTCATTTGCCCGTCACTCCTGTCAACTGTTGAATGAATAGGTCATGTCCCGCTTGTTTACTTTGAACCGGAAGACGCTCCCACTTTTGACGCAAGGCCTCATGGGGCGTAGGAAACTTCTGGATAGGGAAACAACCAGAAGAATAACAACCTGCAGTAAACGGTAAAACTGTCTGCACTACATACCAGTTTGTTCATAATTAAGATAATACATTAAAGTAATATGATAAGACACATCAAAACGGGCAAAACGACCAGTTTTGTACAGCTAAAAATAGCTGGGCGCAGATGAGACCGGAAGCCAGACCCATAAAATTCACAAACGGCCGCTTCTGCTCTTACCGTAAGAAAAAGGTGGATAATCATCAGTTACCACGCTTAACTTACTCTGCGAACCTAACCCGGTCGGGACGGAGCAGGTTTTCTTCGTTAAACCCAGAGTTTCTTTCTTTTCTTTCTTTCTGTCATTATGTCTTATGTCATTTTTCATATGTAGAAAATTTAAGAATCTTAGACATTTTGATTGGAAACAACAAGACACATACTAAGTAAGATCATTAAGCATCATTGCACATATTCTCATCATGCAGACACTGTGAAAGTGACAAAAACGGCATGTCCTTTTCAGTTAGGAACCTAGGTGTGCTATTTGATGGTAATCTTTCCTTTGAAAACCACATCTCTAGTATTTGCAAAACTGCATTTTTCCATCTCAAAAATATATCTAAACTACGACCTATGCTATCAATGTCAAATGCTGAAACATTAATTCATGCATTTATGACCTCACGGTTAGATTATTGTAATGCTTTATTGGGTGGTTGTTCTGCTCGCTTAATAAACAAACTCCAGCTGGTCCAAAATGCAGCAGCTAGAGTTCTTACTAGAACCAAAAAGTATGATCATATTAGCCCGGTTCTGTCTACACTGCACTGGCTCCCTATTAAACATCGTATAGATTTTAAAATCTTGCTAATTACTTACAAAGCCCTTAATGGTTTAGCTCCTCAGTACCTGAGCGAGCTCCTATCACATTATAGTCCCTCACGTCCGCTGCGTTCTCAAAACTCTGGCAATTTGATAATACCTAGAATATCAAAATCAACCGCGGGCGGGAGATCATTTTCTTATCTAGCGCCCAAACTCTGGAACAATCTACCCTACAATGTTCGGGACGCAGACACACTCTGTCAGTTTAAATCTAGATTAAAGACCCATCTCTTTAACCTTGCTTACACATAACACATCAACATATTCTTATAATTCAAATCCGTTAAAGGATTGTTAGGCTGCACTAATTAGGTCAACCGGAACCGGGAACACTTCCCATAACACCCGATGTACTCAGAAGAATGGCATCTACGCTAATATTAGTCTGTTTCTCTCTTATCCCGAGGTCACATTAACCACCAGATCCAGTCCGAACCCAGCCCAGATGGTGGATCAGCACCTAGTGACGACCTCTACAGCCCTGAATGTCATCGGAGTCCACATCAACTAGATGAGCCCCAGAGACGGATCCACAGTGAAGACCTCGTCACCTAGACGGCTGTCGGCACAAGACCACGGGACCTTTGGCCAGAGGAGAACTGGCCCCCCGACTGAGCCTGGTTTCTCCCAAGGTTTTTTTCTCCATTTGTCACCGATGGAGTTTTGGTTCCTTGCCGCTGTCGCCTCTGGCTTGCTTAGTTGGGGACACTTTCTCTCAACACAATATTGCATTTTATTTTATTGTTTTTGATTAACTACCTTTACCTAAAATGTGAGTGTTTACTGTTGCCTTTGGCATTGTTGATGTACTGTTTCCTATCTAATACTGTACAGCCGCCTTGTCACAATTCTGTATTGTTAAAGGCGGTATATAAATAAAGGTGACTTGACTTGACTTGACTTGACTTTTATACAGAATCCTCTAGATGAGGAGATATTATTATAAAAGTTAATCCTTTTCCTGTTGGATTTTAATATTCTTCCAGTATTTGGTATTGTGGCCATCTCTCCTCTTCATCTGTTCTTTGTTATTTCTTGCTCTTTGCTGAGTAGAAGTGAAATGTTAATTTCATTATCAAGAAATGCAACAGTTTGGATTAGAGAGCATTTAATTATGTGAAAAGAGCATTCGATTATGAGGAAAAAGCTGCTGCACATTGAAACATACACTGAATGAGATTTATTTCTAATACGTCCAATGTCTGTAAAGTCATGCAGCCTACAGCCATGAACCTTTTCTCATATTTAGCTGCTTTTCTTTTTTCTCTTTTTCTTTTGCCTGTGGGATACCATGAAAGTTAATATTAGTGCAATAACTTACCGTTCTGAGGGTTTCCACCTCTGATATTATAACAGCGACGAAGAATTAAAGTTACATATTGACTCAGAAGTGTGCGGACGGGTGTTGTTGCCGTGGTGAATCAGAATTTCGGAGCTCCGCTGATCACGGCTTCTCATAGTCGTGGTGCACGCGCTAAACTCAGAGACAACCTGTGTGTAGAGTGGATCGAACCAACTCAGGTCAGCTGTTCTGAAACCGAAAACTCAGTTTCCCATCTCAGGGTAAGTCGACTCAGAGTTCAAGCTTTAACTCAGAGTTAGTCGAACCTCCTTATCAAAACGGGCCCCAGGTCCAAAGTTCATCCTAAAAAAAAACAGGAATTTGTGGTGAATATAATGCACATACAACATATGGCCAGTATCCCTCCATCAATTATGTAAATTAAAGCAGTAAATTAAAAAAAGTTCAAAATAAAAACATTTATAAGGTATCGTTTAGATGCCTCTAGATCACAATGTCTTTATCATGTCTTTGGTTAAACGTGCAGCTCAGAACATTTATTCTGCTGAGAATAATCGTGTGATTTGTTGTGTCTGTTATCAATCTCATACTTCAGCTTGTGTTTGTCAGCATTGAAACTAAGGAAGAGATGAGGTGTTCGATCAGTTTACCCACTGAAACAAAGACTTACTGAGACATAACATCAGATATAATAGTACTAATGAGTTTATGTCCCTCATATTGAATAGAGGCTCCTGTTAATAAACTCTAACAACCCACCTCAATAAAAACCTAACAAACTGTCTAAAAGAGTACAACGGGGAGGGAAATAAGGAATAGGGAGTTAACGTCGACAGGATACAGTGAAGAACAAGAGAATCTCAGCATCACGCGTGTTGTGTGAAATGAACTGCAAACTGTACAAACAGTTGTGATTAATTAGAGCGATCAATCTGCAGATTCATGATTCTTCTGTCCTCGTGTCACTGTCAGCACACACTTAGTGAAAAAGTGAAAATGAATCAATAAACGAACAGCACTCGTCAGAAAAGAGACACAGGCGGATCAGATCAGACCGAATGATTTCAGTTTGGCCAGCAGGAGTCAGTCACGACACAGCAGAGAAACTGGATGGTCTTCACGATTCATACTCGTCTTCATCCTAGCAATGCTCTGTTTGTTAGGACAGGTTACTCTCTTTCAAACAAAAATAATGGCATGTCTCAGCGTAAATGTAAAATAAATCACACTAGCGTGCTTTCAGAAACACATGCGCTCGATCACTACATTACAATCAAACACAGCTGTGAACAAAGGTCAGATTAGTGATTCATTGATCAGATTCTCATACGAAACTGAAGGATGGACGAAGATGAGCAGAACACCACCAATGAGAAGGACATATACATACAGTCATGCAGCCTACAGCCATGAACCTTTTCTCATATTTAGCTGCTTTTCTTTTTTCTCTTTTTCTTTTGCCTGTGGGATACCATGAAAGTTAATATTAGTGCAATAACTTACCGTTCTGAGGGTTTCCACCTCTGATATTATAACAGCGACGAAGAATTAAAGTTACATATTGACTCAGAAGTGTGCGGACGGGTGTTGTTGCCGTGGTGAATCAGAATTTCGGAGCTCCGCTGATCACGGCTTCTCATAGTCGTGGTGCACGCGCTAAACTCAGAGACAACCTGTGTGTAGAGTGGATCGAACCAACTCAGGTCAGCTGTTCTGAAACCGAAAACTCAGTTTCCCATCTCAGGGTAAGTCGACTCAGAGTTCAAGCTTTAACTCAGAGTTAGTCGAACCTCCTTATCAAAACGGGCCCCAGGTCCCATTGATCAGAACACTGATCAGATTCTCATATGAAACTGAAGGATGGATGAAGATGAGCAGAACACCACCGCTGAGAAGGACATATACAACAAACTCATGAAGGTGGACAGACGTCAGTCTCTAATGGTCTCGGTAAGAGACGTGCTTGATTCTTTCAGGAGATCTTAAGCTTCACTGCCTTTGAGGACAAACACAGCAAATACATTTTGTCCCCGATAACGGATATGAATGTAAACCAAACAACCCTGAGAACATTTCATTATCCACGTCCACATCTGAGCACAGCGGAAGGAATGTGGTGATTATTTTTAGACAAGAAACTGTTTACAGCAAACACAATTTCTTCTCTCAAATGATTCCTCTTTCTTTCTTTCTTTTCTTGTCTGAAGACCAAAGACACCGAAGAACAAGATGGGACATTAATTGAGCTCAAGCTTGACCAGCACTAGCCGGTGTAATCTAGTAGCTGATGTTGATGCGAAGTTCTCGTCACGTCAGAGTCTCTAAGCAGCAGACCGAGAGTCGTTTTATTGAAAATGACAGATTCATTTGCTCACGATGATCGAGCTTCATCCATCATTGCATCAAGAGATTAATGCTGACAAATCAGAGACGCCGTCAAAGAGAAATGACCCCGGCGCTGGAATAACCAGTGAACATCCAACAGCCCTAGATCTCATTCTCTATAGAGGATATTACACTACTGATCTGCATCCGAAACATTTCGTATTTTTCCCTCGTTAACGATATTAATGAGCTGATTTACATTTACAATATTCTCCTATTAAATATTCGAATGAATATTTCAGCACAAACTGGCTGTAATTTAGTTCATACCTGCAGATGAATATAAATGAGCTGTGAGATCATTTTAATGTGTTTAATGCGTTCTCAATCTAGACGAGCAGAGTATGGCTGACTCCTTCTCTTCCTAAATGACAGACTCATGCATCAGTACAAACATTAGCACATAACGACCAAACAATTCAATTTAGTTCCAATAAACGTGATAGAAGAGCCGCTGCTGTTTTTTCATCCCGTCTCACAGTCAGATTTCAATTATTGTCATAAAATCCGATGGAAGAGACCGACTGACTGACTTTACTCAACTAAATCAGAATACGTACCCAGATTATTTGACAGAACTAACTTTGAAAGCAGAGACGAACGTAAAGATGTGTCATCGGATCCAGTGATGGTCTGATAGAAAGCTCAGTAAAACGGCATAAAACCCAAAAGCAGCTGCTCAGAGGATGATCTCGTAGTGGGACGGCGGGTGTTTGGTTAACTTGACTAGTCATATGGATGGAGTCTCAGCATCCAAAACAACCCAAAGCAACAATAAATGAGTCGTTTTCATCAGCCACTGGCTCGTGAAAGTCTCTCATTCGCTAAAAAATCACACGCCTGATCTTACTGACCGAACAAAACATGACTGAGCTGAAGAAACATCAAGAAAGAACAACACAAGACTTGTGTTTCCACACGCACACACACACACACACACACACATTAAATTCAGTGTTCATTGTGTGTAAAGAGGTTTCATGTATGAAGCTGTCAGTTTTGTTGAACTTCAAATGAGGAACAACATCAGAAAATCTACATCAAACTCATGAATCTGAGCTGGTTTACAAAAGCATCACATATGAATTCTGAATATACATATGAAAATTGCGCTAGGGTTATTGTTGTTATACAAAGAGGGATGAAAGTGGGTTATTGATCATGAGTCTGAACTCTTTGTATTTGTGACCAAAAGTGTTTTCCTTTCTCATCAGTCTTTTGCTTTAATTAGGCCAGATCTTTCATGTTGTGATGATTTTTGTGCTGTTTTGAAGTGTTTCCCTTGTCCTGAAGATCACATCTGAACACACAAATCACTCCAAGTGAATCTGAACACATGAATCTCTCTGAATGAATCATTTGATCTATGTTTTGACCTCTGGCAGTTTTCCATCTTTTCCCAAAACATTTTTTCACGTCTCCTCTGGGACGTCAGTTCTAGCTCAAATATTTGTCTTATTGTATTGTTAAAAAAATCATTCTGAGAATCATGTCAGAATCTCTGTATGAAGTGCTGAGCTGAAGTCCGTGTCTAACGGATGTGCTGCACTTGTGTCGTTGTGTTTTGGTCCCCTGACGCTTCAGACAGAATCACAAAGCAAAAGATGCGATTAAATGCCAAACAGACGCTCAGATTCAATCAGTGCTTTGTGCCTGCGTGACGTCATCTGATATTGTTTTGCTGATGTGAGAAGAGCAAGCCAGTCAGAAACTGTTCTTCATCAGAACCTGTTAAGAATCACAACACAAACAGTATTAATACGACAGTCAGCTGTCATAATCGCAGTGATACTGATGTTCATTACAGAGTCCAGGATTCGGACTCGATTGAGTGCGTTTCGTTGCGTTCACAGGATCCGTTTATGAGTCCAGAGCTCCGCTGCCGCGTGTTTACTGCTTGATTTCATTAGCGTCGCTCCTCTGGGATCATCAGGCTGAATTGGAGCAGATGTGCTTTTTCACTCCTTCTAACACACATGAAATCTGGGCCGAAATTCACTTGCTGTAATTACGACCGTCCGTCGTCGCATTGTGCTGCTGCGCATTTGATCAGGGACAAAGACAGACGTCACAGCTGTAACAGCCCAGCAGCCTTCCGGAGTTATGAATCTGTCACAATGAAGCAAATCAGACTGATTATTTTGTCACAAAATGTAACTAAATTATCATTCAGATAATTATATATATAAAGTTGGATATATATATATATGTGTGTGTGTATATATGTGGCAAATCTCAACTGCTTGTTTATATCATCACAAACTGTAACAGTATTACGTGTATTGTGAAAAACACTATATAAATCATTTGACTTGAAGACGTGAACAGAACCAGGACAGGCTGTGCGAGTCGAACTCTCTTCTAAACGCCGTTTTCAGGAGAGGTCGGAGGTCAGAGGTCAGACTGAACCGGGCGCCAGTGAATGAGGATCTGCTGCTAACAGAGATGCCGGAGCAGATGTCAGAGATTCATCAGGGACTCGATCAGACCTTGGCTCCGGTTCTTCCTCTCTTGGCTCGAGTTCTGATGGCTGTTGCTGTTGGCGGCGGAGCGCCGCACGGGGAAACTCACACGAGTTTCACAGAAATACTTCTCTAGTGTGTTTACCGAGAAAACAAGAGCTCGACGTGTGAGAGGAACGCCTCGCTGGAGTCCGTTTGCTTGAAATCTGCTGAAAATCAAGAAACGAAATGACAGCCGTGCCTCCAGATCCCAGAAGATGCGAAACAATCCTGAATGATTTCTGCAAACGGACACAGTTCACGTGTCTGCATGTGTTTTATTTGAGGCCAGATTTTATCGGATCAAAAATCACAATCGACGTGAAATAATTCATGTTCCTGCTCTCATCGCAAATGATTCAGTGATCAGATCCTCACGTCTGTTCACATTTAGTCACACTGAATATTATTACAGCGATATCACAGGTGTGTTATGGCCGAATATCTGATAAAGCTGATTAAATGATTTTAACGCTCATTCTTATTCATAAAAACGAACACTTGTTTTGTTCCTGAATGAATCTGTGATTTTAAGTGAACGATTCAAATGGCAGGAATGAATTGGTGACAAAAACAAATGTACCGCTGTCTTTGTAAAGAAATGTAGCTTTGGAGCCGCCGCTGTGACGCCGGACAGGCGCGTGCGGTGTGATCGCTCTCACGAGTCTGTAGTCGCGGTGACGTTGCGCTCATGCTCGTGCTGTGAAACAGCCGTAGGTTCCCGTTTGCTCTAGTTATTTTCCTTGGTTGCTCATTAGTTAATTATTCCGTTCAGCTGTTTCTGTTTAGCTTCCTCGTTTAGTCAGTGCACATATGCTCCCTGTTTTGTTCTAATGTTCATCTGCTCTCGTTTGTGTGTTTTCATGTAGATGCGTTATGCGATTATTGAAGTGACTTTCTGAGCTACTCGTTATCGCGTGCATTGCTTAAAACGCTCGTTGTCGGTCTGTCTGGAGCAAAACACAGACAAGCGCAGTGACTCAAACAGCTTCTGTAATGGATCAGTTTAAGGGTGAATCCTGAAACTCATAAATCATGTACTTGATAATATGAAGTCATCAAATAAAGGCTGTTTGTCACTGAGAACAGAAAAGCCCTTTAGCTCTTGATTTAATGTTGGATTCTGCTTTCTTCTGCTCTGTGTTTCATAACACGCTTTGTGTTTTTCTGAGATTCATTTGCCCTTCAAAAAAGGCCGAGGGAAACAACCCAGAAAGTCTGTAATAGAGATGAGTGATTCGACTGAATGAAAATTCTGTTAGGGAAAATAATTCAGGGAATTCTTAAAGCATTCCAGCCAGAAGCTTTTTCCCGTACCGAGTCGTAATTGTGATGTTTGTGTTATGTGACAGAAATACAGAAACACGCACACACAGAGATCTTTAATGTGAGCTGACCTGCGCAGACTCTTTAACGTTTTCCATCTTCTCTAAGAACTGACGAATGGACGGACTTACCGTTGATCATATTAGAATCTATTTCCAACTTTATCGGCCAGAGCAAAACATGCATCACTATGACACGTGAAACAATCCAGAAAATGTGTATTGATCCCACCGGTGTGAAATCCATGACACGCCTTCAAAAGCCTTCATATCTTATATCTTCTTTATTATTAGTGCTTTTGCTGTTTGTGCCAACTAAAGTGTTTTTCAAAGTGTTTTCCCAGCTAACAAAAATGTGTTTGTGTTTTGCTATGCAAACAGTAAAGGAGCATTTCTTTTTATTATTTTCCAAACATTTTACATGTTACTTTCAAATGTTCTCTCAACGTTTAACAATTTAAACAATGTTTTTGTGCTGTCGTTTTGAGAACGTTATTAAAGACCAGAAAACATTGAACAAATGTTCCATTAATGTTACTAGGAGAATGTTTGCTCACATAACATTGAGAGAATGTTGTCAAAACATTAATCAAAGTTCTGAGAACGTTCCTTGTTATATGGTTTCCAACGCTTATACAAGTCGATCAATTTTAACATTTCAGAAGGCACCGCACGGAGTAATAACACTGAGCGTATCTGGATTATTGGAGCTCTTTGTGTGACTGAGTCTTTGTCTAGAGCCGATGAACGTCAGTGTGATGAAGAGCTTCACACTCGGTGGAGGATTTGTGTCGTATTATGATGTAAATGAAGCCTTTCTGCTTGTGACTTTGCTTTATTGTTCATCTTTAGCAGCTTTGCTGCACAAAGAGCAAAAAGAGCGGCAATCTTCTAATCTTCTTAACAAATTCACCGGCATCTGAACTAATGGAGGATGTAATAAGCGACCCGACGGCCACGTGGCTCTTCTGAGTGTCGTGGAGGTTTGAGGCGTCTCTAATTACACAGCGCCGTGATGCTCACCTGGGAGCGATAATGATGTGATCGTTTGGTGAGGTTCGTTCAGCGCTGGATGTTTGTCTGAACGTATTGTGACGAGTCGGCTGCCTCCCCCCTAACTATCAGCTTCACCCCGTCGGTAATCGCCGCCCTTCACCAGGCTCCCGACGGGAGTGGGCGTGTGGGAGGAGGAGGGGCGCTGAAACATCCAGGTCTGGCGGCGTGTGATGAGGCACACCTGATGTGAATGAAGCCTCATCACCGCCGCTGTTCAAATGCCGAGCGGGCCTCTCCTCAGGAGACCGGTCTCTTCCCCGTGCATGCACGCTGGTGTCCTCGTGGGTCCAGGAAGGGGTGAAGAGGGAACCAGCGCCGCCGTAGGACGAGCTGCCGGACCCCACAGGTCCGGATGAGGACCGCACCCGTGACTGCTGACGGGCCAGGTTGCCGGGCCGCTTCATCCCCCAGAAGTGCCGCATAGGTGGAGGAGGACGATGCCGCTAGAGAAGCCGCCGCCCCTCGCACCCCGGACCTGAGCGGGGAGCGCGTGCGGCCGCCGGACTCCGCCCCTTACCTGGACCCTTCCCTTCGGAACACTACCCCTCCTTCACGGAACCCCGTCACGTCGAGGACACCAGATCCCCCTGTTTATTTTGGACACTTTTATTTCCCCTTTTGGACACTTTCTGTTTATTGTTTAATAAAAGCCTCTTCGAGGCCTGACGTCACGCCCACTGTGTCTGTCGCTTGCTCCGCACCCGTGACAGTACAGAAACACAGAATCAAGAGGCATCAAAGGTGCAGCTTTGATCATGATTCCTCGTGACTCTCTCCTCTGTAAACATGTCAAATGTGAATCATAACCTCAGCACAAACTCAGCCGCTGAACAGCACTTCTGCACTTTCCAAGAACCGTCGACTATAAATAGAAATGCATTTTTTTTCTGGCCTCGAGCTGTTCTCCTTCAACTGGAGAATCCAGCGCTTACGTTTGTTTACATCTGACTGTTTACCTGGTTAGTTGAGCGGCTCTGAATCTGAATCTGTGTGTGTTTGCTGACATTGATCTGAGATGCAAACAGATGATCAGTGTCATCAGGTGACTGACAGCAAACGCTCTCGGCGTCTCTCCTGTAAACCAGATCTGTGATGAAAAACAAATGCGCCTCGATCGGGAAACAAACGCGAACTACACGGACGCTGACGCAGACACGATCTCCAGCCGGCTTCGTCTCTTCGTGTGTTCAGGCGTGTGTTCGTTTGACACATTCGCAGTGAAATAAGCCGCTTACCAATCCTGATGAGATGTGTGTGTGATGTTTCTTCAGCTGTGAAGAGTTTGTGCAGCTGCTGGATGATGAATTCAGGCAGAACGGCTCGTGTTTGTCTACATGAGGAACGTTTTATGACTGACAGTGAATCCAGAGAGACAGTTGATAATATCTAGATCTCGTGTTTTCATCCACAAACGCTCAGCAGACAGGCTCTGATCTCTGATGATGTTTGTAAGCTTCAGTCGTCTAAAGAAAGTCTGAGTCTCGTGAAGATCTGAAAACTCTAAGCATTTCCAACAATTCAGACTTTAAAGCTCTACTTATTTTATTAATATACTAATCGTGGTTTATTAATCATCATTAATGAATGCAGATTTACAGTACTTCTGCTTTCGGCAAGCATCGTCTTAATTTCATCTGGGAAAATAAATGTCAATTTTAAAGTGATATTTGAGGAGGAGAACTACATGCTGTATAAAATGGAACATATACAATGCCTGTGCATGATTTTACACGTAAATAAAACTATGGAAATGTGTATACACAAATTCAGTCAAATGTTAATTAACAGATAAACAATCAGATGGTTTTGTGTTGTGTGTCTAGAAACATGAATCTAAGTCTGTCATCAGATTCATTCGTGAAGCTCAGAGAGACTTGTGTTTTTTACAAGGCATTTTTAATCGGTTCGTTCTTCTGCTTCTGCGTCGGTGTTGCCAGATAACCTTGAGTGCAGTGACGTGTTTCAGTGGACTATTAATAACCTCGTTAGAATATAAATTTGTCCTTTCAGCCCGAATTCATGACAATACAGGGCGACAACCAATTACATTCAAAGAAAAACATCTGAGAGCTTTGCAGGACGTTCGGTCGTTAGAAGACTCTTTCCAGAACGATCTGGATCTGAAAGACATTCTCAAGCACATTCGTCCTTGTTCACTGTTGCTCAGTCTGTGTTTTACTCGTTTCACGGTAAATCGACGAACACAAACACATTTCGGGGAGACAAACGAGCACCAAGATCCCTGTTTGTTCTCGTTGATGTGATGTTGAACAGGTTCAGTCATCTTTACTGGCATCTGCTTTAGAGCTCGTTTGACTGCCGTGTTTCACAACGCTCCATCTCTCCTTCAGCTGCTGTGCTGGGAAATTAAACCCACTAATGGATTCATTAATGGGTTAATTAATGTGTCTGGGTTAATTAGTGAAGATAACAGGTGATACAAGTGAACGAGAGCCTTTAAAAACCCTGCGGATGTGACGCTTCGGTGAAGGAGAGAGTGGGTGTGAACGTGAGCGTGATGATTGAAGGAAAACATGAGATGGAGTTGGAAAATGGGATGGAGAACGAAAAGTTGAGAAAGGGAGGGGCAAGATGAGAAAGGGTGAAAATGAAGGCAAGAAATGACAATTATTTTCTGGGAATTGAAATCAGTGGGTTCAGGTTGAGTTTGACCTGGTGTTGTGTGTGTGTGTGTGTGTACATGGTATATATCACGTTATGGGGACCAAATGTCCCCACAAGGATAGTAATACCAGTAAATTTTGACCTTGTGGGGACATTTGTGAGGTCCCCATGAGGAAACAGGCTTATAAATCATGCAGAAAGAGTTTTTTTTAAGAAAGTAAAAGTGTGCACAGTCTCCTGTGAGGGCTAGGTTTAGGTGTAGGGTGATAGAAAATAGGGTTTGTATAGTATAAAAACCATTATGCCTATGGAATGTCCCCATAAAACATGGAAACACAACGTGTCTGTGTATGTGTGAGTGTGCGTGTGTGAGCATATTTAAGAGCATTTGCGTGTGTAAGTGAGTGTGAGCGTTTGTTCCCACTGCAAAACAACAACCACCACCATCTAAAATAAGAAAACTGGGGTGTTAATTGAAAAACAAAAGCAGTTTGAAGGCAGATAATATTACAGAACAAACACCTAAACCTCAGTTCTTCAGAGCAGGACTACATGAACATTGAGCTTTTTATAAAGTTAATCTCATAAAGGATTCACTTTAATCTTGTTTCAAATTACATTTAATTGAACCTGATGTGACTTTATTGCTGCACACAAATGAAGGATTAGATATTGGCAGTGATGAGATCGAGACGCTCGAGCGTCATTCAAACACAGACAGACTTTAAATGAATCCAAAACCTCCATCAGTATGAGAAGAAAAGACTTTATGATGTTATTTTTAAATGAATGATTCTCTGACACCTACAGAAGTTTTCCTGCGAAAGAACATAAATGACTAACTTTGATCCTTCGCTGTGGACGAGCGGCAGGAGAAACTGACGAAGGTCTGAACGTAGGAAATCAAGAGGCTTTTAAACGCGTCTAGAAGCGCAGCTCTCAAAAAAAAAATTCATCTTAAACTCACACTGCAGTAATCATTTGCGTGTGTGTGTGTGTGGGCTGAAAGCTCATAATGCAGAGATATAAGTGAATTAGAGCATCTGTGTGTGGCACATCCGTCTTGATTATTTGAAAGCAGTGGAGAACGAAGCGTTACTGCTCACAGACTCACATCAACACTCCTCCAGAATATCAGTCGTGCAAAACGCCTCTAATTCACTACTTAAATTTTTAAGAACTTTAACTGAGTACAGTAAAGATAAATCATTCTTTTCTTCCTTTAATAGCTGAAAGAGAGCAAAACTACAAGAACTCTGACAGTTCCTGCAGCTGTTTGATTCTGCATTATGGACGACTGAGATCGAGATGTGCATTCAGAGCTGAGATGGTCGTCGTGCGTTTTCCCCTAATCAGATCGCTGGATTAGTTTTATTAGTTGTAGATATATCTTTCCAGACATGCATATCAAATCTGCAGGCTGACAGATCATTAGACTGAACGTCAAACGCAGCAGATCTCACGAGAGTCTGTTATTCACCGCATGTCCGCTGAGATCTGCCTAAGAAAACAAAGGCAGCGCCTTCCAGAAAATTGTATTCATAAGAATCTTTCGTGAAGGAAAATGTCTTTGTGCCTGTTTGTGATTCAGAGGACCGGAGTCTCTTCGGAGAGCGGAGTGTGCGATTACTGACGGCACAATCGCTCATAAGAGTCCGTAAGAGCTCGTGCACTAATAAAACACAAATGCCAGAGTCTTCCCTCCATCTGATCCGTCTCTTGCTGATCTAATGGACGTCTTCAACTGCATAAACATCCTATTCTTCGATCAGGATTTTATATAAACATTCTTAAAACAAGACGCATTTACATCAGGCACAAGCACATAAGGCCTCTTTTAGAAGAATACATTAGAATAAAGTGTGTTTGTCTTACCTCTCGGCATTGTGCATTCTTGGTTTAGGTACAAACCCAACAAAACAGTGAGTTTGATACACAAGAAAAGAAAACAACTGTGTTGAAAGAACAATGTTCATACCCAACAGACAGCATAAATACAAGACACTTCAAAAACACATTAAGAGCCTCCATAAAAGAAATCTGCTAGAAGATGAAAAGATGTTAGTGCTGCAATGTGCTTTAAATGAGTTCTCGTGTGTGTCAGTGATCGTCACTCCAAACGCACACAACACTTCACATTTGCCAACTGTCCTGTAGATTGGGCTAACTGATTCGTCCCATACGTGACCTCCCTTGCCCCGTTTCTTGATCTAACCACTGACTGATATGGCAGCAGCAGCGCTGATCGCCACAGCTGAGAATGATCACCGACACCTGTCATCATCCAAACGCAGCCCCCTCGGTATACATTAAGTAAGTCACAAATTGGGATCGTAACTGTTTGAGGAAGGGTTTAAGACCAATGAAGCAGAATCCTCTGCCGGCTGGTCGCTCAAGCTTCACAGTGAGCAGTACTCGTGCTGACGCCAATTCCCGTCACGGTCCACGTTTTGACTTCAGAATATCAGTTTTAGCAAACGCGAACAATAAGGCCGACATGCAGCCATGCCAGAAAACATGCAGACGTGATCGATAAGGGAAGTCATCTTTCACTATTGTAATGTTAAACAGAGAAAAACATTTTACGCTGAAGTAACTTGTAGCGTTTTCTTAATCTTGAACCTTATTTTCAAAACACAGAATGACCAATAAAAAAGCGTCAAGCAGCCCATATTAAATCTATAAGTTCTCTATGATTTAACAATATGCATTTTCATATATACTACATATCGTATATACTATATAGACACCCACCCACCCACACACACACACACACATACATATATACCAGAGGTCACGTTAACCGAAAATTGTCTGTCTTTGGCTGATTTTTTTTATTTTTTTTTAACAGTGACAGAAATATCTGAAAGCCGTCTGACACTTTGACAGATTACACGGAGGGTGATCGATTGTCACTTGTAACTGCAATTCCCATCCCTGTCCAGTTGGTGGCGAGTGCGCTCCAGTGTGGCAGCAGAGCACTGGGTCCAGAACAAAAACAAAACTGTCACGAATCTTTTGCTATGCCTTCGATTACGCACAAGGGAGTACACAGAAGCTGCAACGATCTGTCAGCCACATTAAAGAGCGGCAAAACGGTATTTATTCAATTCAGTTCGATTCGAGTTTATTTGTATAGCGCTTTTCACAATACAAATCGTTGCAAAGCAGCTTTACAGACATTTAAAGTTTCTACAATATAATTAGTAGCAGCTTACTAGTGGTGACTATGTCAAATTGATGTACATATGGCAGAGATGTATGGTAAAAATCAGTTAATGACGTAGTCGAACATGAACACTATAAACAGTAATGAATTATATGTTGCACTCAAAAGCAAAATTCGGTAGTGCTGTATGTTGTTTCCGGGTTGGCATCATCTGAGGTCCTCTGAGGGGTTGTCATCATCTCTTCTTAAGTGTTCTGGATCCAGACTGAAGCTTGTGTGATTCCTAGTTACCATGGGATGTCAATCCCGTGGCAGAAACAGAGGGACATAATTAGCGTAGCTGCTGTTCAACCAAGCACAACGGATTTGTTCAACCCAAGCTAAAGAATAATAATGTGCATTTGATCAGATAGAACTGCAGTACAACATTATGAAATGCACTATTTGAATGCTTGGCTGAAGAGATGTGTGTTTAATCTAGATTTAAACAGAGAGAGTGTGTCCGAACTCCGAACGTTATCAGGAAGGTTATTCCAGAGTTTGGGAGCCAAATGCGAGTTTTGCGACCTTAGGGAGCGTGATGGATTGTGGCGTGGTAGCAGACCAGTTAGGTACGCAGGAGCTAAATCATTAAGGGCCTTCAAAGTAAGAAGTTTTTTTTTTTTGCTTGAATTTCCTAATGAAATGGACAGAGTTTGAAATCTGAGACTTTGTTTCATATCAAAAGTACCACAGAGCTCAGCCTGTCGCGATTTATCGGATGGGAGGCGCACTATGTACTGTTCACTCATCAACTGAAAACAGCATAGACCAAAAGATCGATCGGGAATCTATATTGGTTCATAAAAATGAGAATATATTAAAATCGCTGTTACTGTGGGTTATGGTATTGAACATGAGAAGTTACACAGTCTCATCTGTTCGCTTCAAAATAAATGCATACGCCGATATCGTCCTGTAGGTTCGTAATTAAATATGAAAATGTGAATAAAAATAAAAGCAATTAAATGTGTTATTATATTAAAAATATGAAAATTAAAAGGACAGGTAGTAATAGATTATGACAGATTTTTTACAACACTGTCCATCAAAATGAAGGACAATGTTAAAGTCTAACGTAGCCTCTGATATATGCATGCATGTGCTTTATTTTTTCTTTGGAAAAACCTTATTTTCCCTTATTTTCCTTTTCTGAAGTTGGCAGCTCTTCACATTATGAAAATCCTCCCCCATTCGTCGCAGGCGTCTGAACACCCATAAATCCTCACAGTGCTGACGAATCAAGTCTTTTTCTGATTCCATCACTTTATTTAATGAACATCCACACGCTGCAGGTTTAACCTGATGAACACAACGGCCAACAAATACACCAGAAAACAAATACAGGCCATTTAGCAGAATCAGTTTATAGAACGTGGACTATACCTTTTTTAGTTTTTTATTAACATTTCTGACTTTTTGGACTTTTTACATCCCTCCTGCTAAATACAGTTTTTTAAAAAGGTTAACATTTTAGTAGAGGTTACCAAAAAAGTGGCATTTCTCAATGACCGGACGTCTCTGAAGAAGCAGAGATTCTCATCCACATGCAGACAAGAATATTCCAGTGAATCTGCCTGAAGCTCTGCAGATGAATCTCTCAGCAGCTTCTGCAGAAATCAAACATCTCGCCTTAAAAATAAAGATTCCCAAAGAGAGTTTTGCAACAGAAGAACCATTTTTGGTTTCTCAGAAGACCTTTCAGTGAACAGTTCCTAAAATAATTATTTATTTCTTAGTGTGAAGAACATTTTAATAATCTGCAGAAACTTTTTTTCACCATAAAGAGCAGTGGCAAAAATCCATGTATGTTAAAGGTTCTTCATGAAGCATCGATGCCAACAAAGAAGCGTTATTTGTGAAAGCATTTAATAGCACACGAGTCAGTTTTCTCATGTCTGTCACTGATCTCTCACATCATCTCACATGACAACGTTCAATATGCATCGTAGCGAAATCCCTTTCCCAGGAATCTCGTTTGATTCTCAATCCGCACTCTTGGAACGAAGCTCGTCCAATCGAATCAGCGCACACGAAAACGAACCGCTGCATAACAGTGTCTTTCACTAGATGGTCACGAAACGGCTTTTCCCTTTGTGTCAGAGCGAGCGGCTCACATCCCCGCGGCACAACACTGCAAAACAACAGAGAGACGCAGAAGAGAGAGAGAGCGAGATGGGAGATGAGAGCGACGGCCGCGGGACGAGGCGCCGGAGGAGCGGAACGCAGCGGGATCCGACGCTCAGATGGAGGGCGATCGTGTTTGTCTGTTCCCCGGTGAGCAGATATGAGGCCTGAGCTGTGAGTGCTGAACTCCATCTAATCTGAGGGCACGAGCGCATGTTAAACAGCTGATCTCAGTCTCTCTGCGCTCAGGAGGAGCGTGTTTGTTTCTGTCGGTGATAAATCAGCATCACTGAGGCAGCGTAACGCCGCTCATTCACAGCCTCTATTTGCTGCATGTTTCTGTACCTTGGATGTGAAAATGAAACAGATGGTGCTTATGACTACTTTTAAGTTAAATTGCTTTAAACTCAATTTAGTGAAGAAATCTGAATCCATAAATGTATGGCCAGAGGGAATCTGCAATATCACAGATCTATGAAAGCACAGAGCAGTGACAGTATTTCGCTTATAAAACGGCTGACTAAAGCACTGCTGCAGATGAACCGGCTCTCATTACTACAGCTGGCAATCGCCACACGCCTCCCGATCGGCCAGTCCGATGTGTATTGCATCAGCGTTTTATACATTTTGGCTTTGGATGTCCAGGATGTTGATTTCCACACCGATGATGATGATGATCACAGCAGTGCACTCGACGCAATTGATTTCTCATCTTGGTGACGATTTGAAATCATTTGTGTCAAAAATCACGATCTGTAAAAGAATCTCTTTTCCCCGCTTCTACCCATCACTGTGGTTGTTCACCAGCAGCTAAGCGGATCTCAGGGAAAGCGGGGGTCCGGCTCACGCGTGTGTTTCTGCGGTCGTTCGCTCGCTTGTCGCTTCGGCTCTACGGGGACGTTCGGCCTCATCGGGCGGCGCGTCACGTTCGCCGTCTGCGGAGGGTTCCGTTCATGCCTCGCGTGTCGCAGACTTCATTTGTTAGAGGAAGTTCAGGGTCGCTGTTTGTGCCTGTTTTCAGACTGACGTTCGGCCCCTCGGACCCCTCGGGCCCCACAGATGCAGCTGGACTGTGTTCTCCATGGGAACTCCAGCTGCTAATTTCCAGATAACTTCCTGTTTCCCAAAAGAGAGCTGCGTCTGTTCACCCACACAGAACTGCTCGCCTGCGTTCGGGGTCAAAGGTCACGTTAAAGAGCTCAACACTTGAGAACAATGAAAACTCGATCCCGTGATTGTCGTTAAAAACAAACATCACATACAGCAGCACCAGAAAGCATTTCTTCACTTCGGTGATGTTTATTCTGAATGTCCTTCGAGTGATCTTCGCCGTGCTCCAAGTCTCAGTGTGTTTCGATCAGCTGGAGTTTTGTAGAGAATCACATTAATTATCATCTGTTATCATCTAACTAAGCACAAACAAACACAACACTGACTGTCATCATCTTCATCTTCTGATTCCAACACACTAAACCTCTGTCTGTCAGATGATCTGATGGTTTGTTTGTGTCTTGATTTACAATAAATTGATATTTTGAATCTGATTTAATGACATTCAGACTGTATTTAGTGTCTAAATACTTTTACAGAATGCTCGATTTGTGTTTGATGACATGGTAAGTCATAACTCCAGCACTGCAGGAAAATGAAATTTTGAAACGTACAATATTGATGCATTCTCTCATATTGCCGCCACCACCAACGAAATGAAAAATATTATTGAGGAAACATTCATCAGATCAGAAAAAACATCCTGAGGCTGAATGTGGTGCTGACTACACACACACACACACACACATGTTGTGTTTACATGTTTTATGGGGACATTCCATAGGCGTAATGGTTTTTATACTGCACAAACCCTATTTTCTATCGCCCTACACCTAAACCTAGCCCTCACAGGAGACTGTGCACACTTTTACTTTCTCAAAAAAACTCTTTCTGCATGATTTATAAGCCTGTTTCCTCATGGGGACCTCACAAATGTCCCCACAAGGTCAAAATTTACTGGTATTAATATCCTTGTGGGGACATTTGGTCCCCATAACGTGATAAATACCAGGTACACACACACACACACACACACTCTGTATTTTTGAATTTCAAGAAACACCATATAGTATGTTTTTAAGCCTTTTGGTTTATGGGGACACAGAAGTGCCCTCATAAACCATATTTACATTGTAGTACCCATGTCATTATACACATTTATAAACCATATATACCAGAACACACACAATCACACTCTCTCTCTGCTGTCAGATAAACACAGGCTCTTGACTGCAGATCAGATAAACTCACAGACACTGACCTCACGTTCGCAGCAGCGCTGGAGGCTCACGGGAACGCTGAACTGATCTCTGTGTGTGTGTGTGTGTGTGTGTGTGTGTTCAGAACGAGGCTTTGAACTTTCCCAGGACAGATGAAACTGGACAGAACTTCTAATGGAGCTGCTCAATGTTTTAAATCAGACGGATCACAGAACGACACGGACAGAAACCTGAGCGCCGTGGACTCTCACCGATGAAGTATCGATCGATCCTCAGAATCGAGCGGCACCGTTTAACCCGCCGACAGCGTCTCAGAAGAGACTCCATAATGAAGCAGCGCGTCCATGCGATCCGTCACTTTGTAAACAGAGGCTCGCAGCATAACGATGAAAGCCGTCGCTCAGATCCATTGGGAACGAATGTCATCGAGCCTGACTGCCGCCGAGACTGAGACTGATCACACACACATGACAGGCTGGACCATGAGAAGATCAGAAACCATACGTCAATCTAGAGACCAAAAAACGTCATATATTTGTCCATATATCAACAATATCAGTCATGACATGACAGCAAGATTTAAAAGAGACTTACAGTAAATGTTCATTAACTGCGGTTGGAACAAACATGTCCGTCTGTATTCATCAGCGCTACTGCTGATTCTCCAGTGAGAGAATTCCTTTCCTTCAGAAGTCATATTCTTCTTCTGTTTCACTGCTGTATTCAACACTACCTAGTGTTTGAGTGCAAAACAACATGAACACACCAACACAAACCCAGACTGACACCCGACACAAGTGTCAGATCTTCATTAATGAAGTTCACCGGAATTCAAGAAATTACATTTGTGACTCTATTTATTTAAATATTTAAAATTACGTTCATAAATTACATCAAACTTTGGTTCATTACTTTTTATTCAGAGCACAAATACATACACATATATAAATATCTCTATATATATCAAATTCATCTACACTTAGAAAAAAATGGTATAGAAATGATTTTCACAGAAATAACTAGCAAACTGTACAAATAATTACAAAAAAATGGCAAGTGGCATATTAAATCAAACGTGAAATTCTTGCAAAACGTAGTTGATTTATTGATGTTTTTCATCTGTGTTTGCTGTGCCGAGTTCTGAAAGCGGACAGAGCGTCACGTTTCAGTACGACCAGGGTTACGACTAGAGTTCAAGTAACCACAGTTTGGCGCTGTGGAGGTGGAAGTGATCAACTTGTCTTGACAAAACTTCCTTGTTTGCTCCTCCTGAATAAATGCAGGCCAAATCATGCGAATCTCAGCTCGCCTTATATAACGAGCGATGAGGATCAACAGTCGTCTGTGACCGAATATAATCGGTTAGCGGCGATCCACACGCAGCTGCACGGTCATCATAACAATCACATTTATTTTCAAACTCTTATCCAATTCTTGTTCTGAAATATTGGTTTTATGTTTCATATAAATACATCTGGTCTGTTTTGTGTGGGATGTTTGGATGTTTCCACTTTTATGACGCCGTTCAAACGATTGTGTAATTGAGTATTTCCATGAAAAGGTTTTTCCCGAGAGCTTCAGTCAGTTTTTATTCCCAAACTCCCAGTGAAGATCCGCTGCTCCTCAGATCTCAGACGCTTCTGTCTCTGTGGAGAATCAAAGACATTCTCACCAGAAGAGAGCTCCCAAAAGAGTGAGTGTTATTTATTTATTTAGACATTAAACTGCAGTGGAAACAAAAACACAAGAAATGGCCTCAAGGTTCACAGTACATATATAAATATATAACGTACTGCAGCAGAATCTGATTTATAACTGCAGCTTTGATTTTTAGAAATTCTTCATATGTTTTGACAAAATGCAGCACAGTAAGAGTCCAAGAGAGCAGCTGCAGGAAACCATCTGTGATATTATTTCTGAACAAATCATCAGATTTTCATACGGAGAGTGTGAAACAATCTCTTCCTTGTGACTGTGTTAAAAGACGCTAACGACGTCCATCATTACGGATGTGAGTGTAGCATTTTATCTGATATATTCAGTCACATGCGACGATGGGAATGTGAATCTGCAGCGCAGCGGGAATGAATGACCCTGATGATGTTTGTTTTGTAGGGAACATTAAAACATCTTCCTCTCGGGAACACTCCTCCTCCTCATGTACATGTCAGAGTGACTTCAGTGCAGCCACAGGATGAATAAGGAAACATCTCTCAGTCTGAGTGTGTGTGTGTGTGTGTGTGTGTGAGTGTAAAGACACTGATGCTAATGACCTCTGACCTCACGCCAGTGTCCGTCCATCCGGCCGTTATCACAGTAACGAGTGGCTCGCTGCACTGTAATGATGTTTGTCAGGAGTTTTCTCAAAAAATACTAATTGTGATTATTGTGTGCCGGTTGTGATTAAATTTGATTTATTTCATATCAGGATCTACGGTTCAGGAGAAGCTAACAGGAAACGCGGCGAGGTTACTTCCTGTAATCAGATGCACTGATGGGGATGAAGATGTTCTTTCTCCTTTGAAAGCTTTTTTCCCAAATGTTCCCAATGTTATTAAATGTTGCAAGGACAGAAATATTTAAACAATTGGACTGAAACTATAAACAGACGGCTGAAGCTGATTATATAATGTGGAAACTGTTTTTCGCAGCATGCGCGTCTCTTTTGTATGCGTTCCTCCTGAACGCACAGGAACAGGAAACGGCCCGCGGTTACAGAGGAAGAGCCGCGCGGTAACGGATGGATGGACAGATGGAGGAATAAACCTCTTCTCTCGCTGGCTGCAGATTAATACAAACATTTGGAAAGGAAAATATTATTTCCTGCCGTAAATGAGTGATTACTGGAATATGTTTTAAAAGTAAATATTCTGTTTTAAAATTTCATGTTTACATGTTTTTCCCAATTACCTAAACATTATAACCACGCTTTTGAACTAAAATTTCAAAACCATGACGCCATTTCTCAAAAAGCACACTCGTTTCTCTAAACTATAAACGCTGTTGGCCTGTTTTGACGCACGAGTCAGATCTGTTGAACTGTCACTGCAAAACTCGACACGCAGGTCCCGTCATTTCCCGTCGCCCACAGCATGTGGTTCTGCAGGAGAACTGGAAGTTTGGGGGACTGAATGCGAAGTTATGGATTTGTATTTAGAGTTTTGAGAAAGGAAGCATGATTTCAAGAAATGTGTTTAAGTAATTGAGAAAAACTCAAACTCAGTATGTTACTTGCTGGGTTTTTTGTCAAATTTACTAGCAGTTTCTGAGTGATAATTAGTTTACACCAAGTATTTTCCACACAACCTAAAGGCTTGACTACAACAACAACAAAAAAAAAAGAAAAACAGCTAATAGAAAGTGGGGCATGTTGTCACAATGGGCTGTGCAGCAAAACACAAATGGTAAAACACAAAACAATTCATTGAAACAGTACAGTAAATGTGAAAGAAAACAATCACTGTTTTTGCTCAACAAACATTGTAATAAAAACGGTATAAACTGATCACTTCAGCTGTGTTTTGTGTCAGTCGAGCGCTGATATATTGACTTCTGAAGTCAAAGTCCTGCAAACCCTCGTCAGCAAACGGCACGTTTTGGTCTTGGATGTTTCCATTTCATCTGCAGTTGTTCTCAGGGAAACAGTCTGATGTATTAGAAATGCATTATTTTGGCAGTTTTCTCACTGCGATGATGAAACGAACATGCTGCAAGAATATGATTCCACACAGAATGAGGTGATTTGCTGCGTTTTCGGGTCTCTGTGAAATGGACCGTTTTTGTGTGTTTCTGAAGCCTCTCGGAGCCACGGCCGCGTGAAGGTCACGTTTGCGGCCGCTGTGTTCGTTTCACTATTGATTTCTGAGTCCTTCGTGTGCTTCTTAAGCGTTCGGCTGCTTCAGTCGCTCGATAAATCACAAACAGAGAGTCTCGGAAACACCGATGCTCAGCGAGTTTCAGATCGATGCGTCGATTCAGACGCGCAGAAGAGACGCTTCTCACAGGATCAGAGTCGTGTCACACAGTCGGGACGATTCTGAGGATCTTCTCACAGTATGAACGAAGAGGGCAGCAAGGCCTGCCGTCCTGGGACAGAAACGCTCTTCTGCGGACTGACTTTATTCCCCCGTCACCAAACCCATCATGGAAACACTGACACATCAAGAGATCGACGCGTCAGTGCCGATTCCCACGAGAACCGATACAGAATCAAGAGACGAGGACGCGCCGACTGACAGACGCTCCTCTGGCTTTTATTTCTCAGATGATCAGGTTCTGAATATACTCCAGATAAGCAGATCTCTACCGGGAGGCCTCAAGATGACCAAGAACAATTTAGATATTAGATATCCTAAAGATATTAGGATAAAATGAGGATGTAAACTAAAAAGTGTTCTTTTATTGTTAGGAAAAAAAAACCCATCAAAATAATAATAAAAATGTTTCCTTTTTTGTTCTAGAATAAACAAATGATGGCAATTAACTATATCATTACTCCTAGTTGATGTTAATTAAAAAGGGTTTAATTACTATAAAACTACCAACCAGTCATAATTACAGCACAAATATTGTAAACAACATTGGAAATATTGAACCTGTGTGTATGATTTACAATTTAATCAGCAGAATGGGTTTGTGTTCATTCACTGTGATGATCACGACAAGACGGTGGACGGTTCGCAAACGCTGATTCAACGATGCCGGCGTTCCATGGAGAAATGCGGGTCAAACGTCAAACCGAACCGATGCAGACGAGAGCATCACGGACACGACAACACACTGTGATCCACAGCAGAAATACAGCTGGACCGACACACATCGAGTTCACAGACGGAGTGACTCATGAGTTAAGAAACACATCAAAGGTCATCTGAGCCTGAAATCCAGTTTCATCAGAGAAACTCTTACTCTTCATTTCCCCACGCTGATCTTTCACAATCGCCGAGCGTCAGCGCAACGTCCAGAGATGGAGAAACACCATCTGAAAATCACACTGCGTGCATTGACTACTACAGCCGCGTTACTTTCACAAATCATGAATGTCATTGAGATTCAACACAGAAAGAGTCTGTTCGTGATTCATTTATGAGTCAAACACATGAAGAGAAGCTCATCTGACCCGTGAACACATGAAGACCCAACGAGAGCCGCCGGCTGACCGCATAAACCTGCTCGACCTCTATCAATATTATATTGGGCTGGATCTCATTTACCAGGTGCTGTGTGTGTGTGTATGTGTGTGCGTGTGTGTGTGTGTGTGTGTGTGTGTGTGTACCTGGTATTTATCACGTTATGGGGACCAAATGTCCCCACAAGGATAGTAATACCAGTAAATTTTGACCTTGTGGGGACATTTGTGAGGTCCCCATGAGGAAACAGGCTTATAAATCATGCAGAAAGAGTTTTTTTGAGAAAGTAAAAGTGTGCTCAGTCTCCTGTGAGGGCTAGGTTTAGGTGTAGGGCGATAGAAAATAGGGTTTGTACAGTATAAAAACCATTACGCCCATGTAATGTCCCCATAAAACATGTAAACACAACATGCGTGTGTGTGTTTCACACTCATCCCTCCGTCTGTCTGTCTGTCTGCACACATGCGCAGTGACGTACACAGACAGTAACTGCGGGTCAAAATCAGTGTCAGAAATTCTACTGAAGTCTTTTTCCATATGAAATCTCAGTGAGTGTGTGCCGTGGCCATTCGTTTGTCCAGACGGGCGTCAGACGCATCATTTCCTGTAACACTGACACAATAGAGACTAATATTAGCAGACCACAGTTTATTCCAAAACCTTTATTCCCTAACTGAGATTCAGAGAAACTCATTCATACCGGCGTTCTGCTGTTTGACGTCACGATGAACAGAAGAAGGATCCTATGTGCTGCATACGTGTGTTTTTCTGATCGACAGCAGCCGCGTCTGGATGGGATTGTGTTGCTGAATTGATGAATTTATCATGAACAGACAAATTCAGGATCAGTGAGCAAACAAATCCCATGATTCAAAAGGGCTGCGTAAATATTAATGAAAATGTGTTAAATATAATTAGGTATTGAACCAAAGCTCACGTTAAAGACAAAAAGCACCCATTCCAGCCTAGTTTGAGCTGATGAACCGCATCAAAATCAACACTGCAACATGAATCACTTCGTGAATCAAACGTGAACAGAATAAATCAGATCATTTATTGTCTAACAGAAAGACAGAAACACTTCTGCTGAAAAAGTGTCTTTATGTCTGTTTCTGAGCGTCTGACCTCATGACGGATATGAATGTCTGATCTGGGATCAGCTGTATAATTCACGATCTCAGCAGGAAAGAAGCTCTGATCGATTCAGATGAACATCACGTCCGCAGTGGGCCGCGTGGAAGAAACGCTCGTGTGATGGAAATCTGCGCGTCCAGTTAAATTTAGCCCCGCCGTGCTTCTGCGTGAACTTGCACTTAGTAGTGTGGGATTTCTAAAGTAAACAGGAAGTGAGCACTGGAGGCACTAAAAAAAACCTCTCAATCGACTCAAGGAGACTTACAATAATACACTCAGAACAGAAACGGACCGTCGTCTCAGACCTGATCGGAGCAAAACACACAGACATACAGAAATACATACATATATATATATGAGGCCTTCAGCAAACACAGATTCAGGCTTGAATTTAAGATTCATGTATATGAATTGCACCGTTTTAACAAAAAAAATACACTCATTGTGATCGTATTTGTCAGTCATACATCAATGAAACAGGTCAGAATTCTGCAACAGCACTAATGGACTCAGTGTACTTTAACTACACAATAACCAGCTTCATATATCTATCATTAATAAACAAAGCTCGTTTCAGTTCATTAATTGCTCGTATCACAGTTAGTCACATCTTCACACTTCTCAGCTGAATTGAATTAACTGCTTTCACAACAGATATAAAGCAATTCTAAGATATTTGAACAAATTCATGTTCAAAAAATGTTTAAGTAAAAGCAAATAGATGCAGTGAATTGTTGAGCGCAGAAACCTGACGTGTTTCATCGAGGAGTGACAAATATGCATTACTTCATCAGTTTCTTTACGTCAGAAGTGTGAAATCAAAATCAAAGAATTTTTTTAATGTGATTCAAATACATAAATCTTAAGTTTATGCTGCTGTTCTGCACAGGAGAAGATGAAGAAATACTGCAGATTGACCCGACAGATGAAGACGAAGGGCGTCCGGTCCTTATAAAACACCCACCATCATTTGGGGAAAATGGCAGCGGTTCCTGTAACTCGTTTGGTGAAAATCATAACCAGCCCATTTCCTCTCATTCATCGGCCACGCTGGGAAAGATTTTTATATCCTTCCTGCGGCGCGAGCGGCTCTGGCTCTGCGCGGCCCTGCTCGAGAACACGAGGCGAGACGTTTGAGAGCAGCTATTGTCTTTTGTTTGTATCTTCAAGTCGCACACAATACACGGCTTTCCTTCTCATATAAATAATACCGTCATCCTGAAAGAAGACTCGCCGGCTGCGCGGAGGGCCGTTCTCGCTGGATTCTCGTTCGTGTCCCGCTTTAGTCTGAATCATAACAGTCATTTGTGTTTCGCAGGAACCCGTTGATCGTTTCAGGATTTTCCTGCGAGTCAGAGGAGAAACACAAGCTGGAATCACTGATAAATGAATCGGGGACGTGCGTCGAGATGATAACGAACGGTCGAGCCGAGCGACGAGAGAGCCGGCAAAATCCACAAACGCGGCCGTGTGAGTTTGACAAATGGTCTAAATCTACCTTATTTAATTAAAACATTAAATAATAGCTGTACAGTACATGATTCGTTCAGTCCGTCCACAGATCCCGACAGACATTCACCCACGCTCTCGGTAAGCGCCGAACCGATTCGGCATCGCGGTTCAGCATCGGCGGTCACGGCGAGACGAGGAACGAAAGCTCCGGCCGAAACCCGGGAGCTCCTGAAGGAGGCCGTCACGAGTTCGGCAGATGCTCCGGGCGGGATCACGTGCGCCGCCGCCGCCGCCGTCCGAGCGCATTCTTCCCGTCGAGGTGCGGCGGACGCTAGGCCAGGATGTCGCTCCGTTTGCTGCACCAGACCACCAGCCCCACCATGGCCAGCGTGAGGAAGACGGGGATGAGGATGAGGAGGGTGAGCGTGTCGTCCGGCGGGTCCACGAACGCCACGTACTCCGGGCTGCAGTTGGAGAAGAAGTGCTTGTGGATGCTGATGATGAAGCGCTCCACCTCCGGGCTCGGCCAGAAGCAGCCGACGCGCACGGCGTTCATCTCCGTGCAGAAGGAGAACACGTGATACTCTCTGAGGAAAGAACAGAAACGTCACGTTATTAGCGATTTGACGGAGAAATTCAGCTCGTTTCTTTTCACGGCCATCGGCGGATCAGTCGTTTCCTTCAAGGAGTCAGCGAGAGAAACGGCTCACATTCAGCGTTTAGTGAGTCTTTTCAAATGAATCTGTCCGATTAGCCAGAGTTCTGTCCGTGACATGAGCGCACAGCTTTACAACGCTAATAAAGTTCCTTCCTCTTCCTTTTCATCTTCACAGAGACGCAGATGAACAGAATTGAAATCATCATAATACGCAACATAATACGCTTCCTCACGCTATACTCCTGATCGACGTCCAAAACACAAGAAATTGAAGATGTTTTGCATTATGATATTTTCATGACAACACAGTGTGTTTTCATGCACTGCTCAGTTTTTGGTCTGTTTTGCTTCCAAATTACATCTCTTCTTTCAGACTAGTGGAAAGAAACCATTCAAAACACACATTTAAGTGTTTGTTTTTTGCTCGTTTCTATTCTATAATAATCTGTATGGAATAGTCTATTTGCGTCTGTAGATTTCAGTTCCAGTCCATATCTTTAAAGAGTGTTTTCTCTCTACAGTTTTATTCCTCTCTATGTTCTGAAGGTTTGTTCATATTTCATTCACACTGATTTATATATTTTACTCTTAAAACATGGTGAAAATGTGTTTGTTTTCTGCCTGTTGACAGTATTTTCTGATTGATGGAGTGAGAATTCATGAGAGAAATCCAAAATGGAAAAACCTGGAACAACAAAATCAAGAATTATCAACCTGACTTTATTTCATGTTCAGATTGATGTTCTGTAAATGTATGCAAATCAGTGCATATTTAATTAGAGAATCCTTTATTTGCATATTTAAACAACATTTTAGAAAACTTGTAGGACAAAACATGTTTGCAGTTCTTCATGTAATCAATCTGCTGTAAAGCTTCTCATTAAGTCATATTGATTTCTACAGCACTTTATTCCAGGCAGCTTCACGGTAATAAACTTTGTATGAATTCAGTTATTAATATCATGCAAAAAATCACAAAACTCACCCTACACAGACACGATGATTGTTTTTATGAAAAGCAGAATAGGACTTTATTCATGAAATATTCATGAAATTATAATTACAGTCTTTTCGCAATGACGAGACTGTTTGGGATTAAAGGAGTTTGATATGAATGCAAAACAGCCTTCGCTTTCTTAATGAAAATGTTTTTTTCTGATTTTGCTATAAAATACGATTGTGTGCGTGACGCTGTGTTCGGATCCCGTCGGCGCGGTCGTCACCGAATCTCTGTCGGTCATGTGATCGTATCAGCCGTTAGTAAATCGCTAATCAGGGACCGAAGCGCTCGCTATCTGACATCAGCAACCATCTTCAGCGAAAACACACCTGCTGTTCCATCTGCTGATGTTATCATGGAGAAAAACCTCAGCCGGACCAGATAAACGCTGATCTGCTGAGCAGGAGACGCGTTTGAGACTCGCCAGAGAATCACTGGAGACGCTGGACCTCAGTGACTGAATAAATGAAGTTAAAGAGGTTCACGAAGGTTTCCTGTGATTAGTATGCAAATGAACGTCCCTGCTGACGCCTGCAGGCTCTTTCCTCCAGAGGTCTGGGAAAGCAGTAATTGGGTTCATGTCGAGACCCGTCTAATCGTCTATCTTAATATAGCGTCCGGCGGTGAACCTGACGGAGTGCGAGCGAGTCGCGGGTCAGTGATGTTCACCAGCGTCCGTCTGTGGAGCTTCATTCAGCTGCGTCCGGCTCAAACCTTCTTTTCTGATTATTATTATCATTATGATGGCGTTTAAGTCACTCACCACTAGAACTAGAGCTCATGATCACAGCTCCAGCACCGCAGACGTCAATGATTCCTCACATCATGCGTGTTGTCACTGTTACTAGTCATCAGACGCACCAGTTTCATATCCAGAACACCTTGGCAACCACATAGCAACGAGTGTTTAAGGTCAAACACTCCGGGTGAACATCGCACTTTCCTAGTTGACTGATGCAATCAGTGAGTCGGACTTGTAACCCAAAGGTTGCAGGTTCGAGTCTCCAGTCCGGCAGGGATTGTCAGTGATGGGAGTGAATATCCAGCTCTCTCTCTCCACCCTCAATACCACGACTAAGGTGAGACCCTTAAGCAAGGCACCGAACCCCAAACTGCTCCCCAGGCGCCGCAGCATTGGCTGCCCACTGCTCTGTGTGTGTGTGTGTGTGTGTGTGTGCGCGTGTGTTTGTTCACTGCTCACTGCTCTGTGTGTGTGTGTGTGTGTGTGTGTGTGTGTGTGTGTGTGTGTGTGTGTGTGTGTGTTTGTTCACTGCTCACTGCTCTGTGTGTGTGTGTGTGTGTGTGTGTGTGTGTGTGTGTTTGTTCACTGCTCACTGCTCTGTGTGTGTGTGTGTGTGTGTGTGTGTGTGTGTTTGTTCACTGCTCACTGCTCTGTGTGTGTGTGTGTGTGTGTGTGTGTGTGTGTGTGTTTGTTCACTGCTCACTGCTGTGTGTGTTTGTTCACTGCTCACTGCTCTGTGTGTGTGTGTGTGTGTGTGTGTGTGTTTGTTCACTGCTCACTGCTGTGTGTGTTTGTTCACTGCTCACTGCTCTGTGTGTGTGTGTGTGTGTGTGTGTGTGTTTGTTCACTGCTCACTGCTCTGTGTGTGTGTGTGTGTGTGTGTGTGTGTGTGTGTTTGTTCACTGCTCACTGCTGTGTGTTTGTTCACTGCTCACTGCTCTGTGTGTGTGTGTGTGTGTGTGTGTGTGTGTGTGTTTGTTCACTGCTCACTGCTCTGTGTGTGTGTGTGTGTGTGTGTGTGTGTGTTTGTTCACTGCTCACTGTTCTGTGTGTGTGTGTGTGTGTGTTTGTTCACTGCTCACTGACTGTGCCCATCAGCATAGCAGTAATGACTTCATGAACTACTTTACTTCTAAGATCGATACAATTAGAGACAAAATTGTCACCATGCAGCCGTCAATTACAGTGTCGCATCAGATAGTGCGCTATAGATTTCCTGGGGAACAATTCAACTCATTCTCTACTATAGGTCAGGAAGAATTGTATAAACTTGTTAAATCATCTAAACCAACAACTTGTATGCTAGACCCTATTCCATCTAGGCTACTAAAAGACTTGCTTCCAGATCTCATAGATCCTCTGCTAAATATTATTAATTCATCACTGTCATTAGGATATGTCCCCAAAACCTTCAAACTGGCTGCTATTAAGCCTCTAATTAAAAAACCACAACTTGACCCCAACGAATTGACTAATTACAGACCTATCTCGAATCTCCCATTTCTATCAAAGATATTAGAAAAGGTTGTATCCTCACAATTATCTTCCTTCCTACAGAAATATGATATCTGTGAGGATTTTCAGTCAGGTTTTAGACCATACCATAGTACTGAGACTGCTCTTATTAGAGTTACAAATGATCTACTCTTGTCATCTGATCGTGGTTGTATCTCTCTGTTAGTGCTACTGGATCTTAGTGCTGCGTTTGATACTGTTGACCACAACATTCTCTTGAATAGACTTGAGAATTATGTTGGCATTAGTGGTAGTGCATTGGCATGGTTCAAATCGTACCTATCTGACCGCCATCAATTCGTGGTAGTAAATGAAAAGGTATCATATCGATCACAAGTGCAGTATGGAGTACCGCAAGGCTCAGTACTAGGGCCATTACTCTTTACGCTTTACATGTTACCCCTGGGTGATATCATCAGGAAATATGGTGTTAGCTTTCACTGCTACGCTGATGATACCCAGCTCTATATTTCTTCGCGGCCCGGCGAAACGTACCAATTTGAAAAACTAATGGATTGTGTAGTTGAGTTAAAAAATTGGATGACAAGTAATTTCTTACTGCTAAATTCTGAAAAAACAGAGGTGTTAATTATTGGGCCTAAAACCTCAGCGTGTAATAACCTACAACACTGTCTAATACTGGATGGCTGCTCTGTCAATTCTTCGTCATCAGTTAGGAACCTAGGTGTGCTATTTGATGGTAATCTTTCCTTTGAAAACCACATCTCTAGTATTTGCAAAACTGCATTTTTCCATCTCAAAAATATATCTAAACTACGACCTATGCTATCAGTGTCAAATGCTGAAACATTAATTCATGCATTTATGACCTCACGGTTAGATTATTGTAATGCTTTATTGGGTGGTTGTTCTGCTCGCTTAATAAACAAACTCCAGCTGGTCCAAAATGCAGCAGCTAGAGTTCTTACTAGAACCAAAAAGTATGATCATATTAGCCCGGTTCTGTCTACACTGCACTGGCTCCCTATTAAACATCGTATAGATTTTAAAATCTTGCTAATTACTTACAAAGCCCTTAATGGTTTAGCTCCTCAGTACCTGAGCGAGCTCCTATCACATTATAGTCCCTCACGTCCGCTGCGTTCTCAAAACTCTGGCAATTTGATAATACCTAGAATATCAAAATCAACCGCGGGCGGGAGATCATTTTCTTATCTAGCGCCCAAACTCTGGAACAATCTACCCTACAATGTTCGGGACGCAGACACACTCTGTCAGTTTAAATCTAGATTAAAGACCCATCTCTTTAACCTTGCTTACACATAACACATCAACATATTCTTATAATTCAAATCCGTTAAAGGATTGTTAGGCTGCATTAATTAGGTCAACCGGAACCGGGAACACTTCCCATAACACCCGATGTACTCAGTGCATCGTCAGAAGAATGGCATCTACGCTAATATTAGTCTGTTTCTCTCTTATCCCGAGGTCACATTAACCACCAGATCCAGTCCGTATCCAGATCAGATGGTCACTGCAGTCCCCCGGATCCAGTCCGAACCCAGCCCAGATGGTGGATCAGCACCTAGTGACGACCTCTACAGCCCTGAATGTCATCGGAGTCCACATCAACTAGATGAGCCCCAGAGACGGATCCACAGTGAAGACCTCGTCACCTAGACGGCTGTCGGCACAAGACCACGGGACCTTTGGCCAGAGGAGAACTGGCCCCCCGACTGAGCCTGGTTTCTCCCAAGGTTTTTTTCTCCATTTGTCACCGATGGAGTTTTGGTTCCTTGCCGCTGTCGCCTCTGGCTTGCTTAGTTGGGGACACTTTCTCTCAACACAATATTGCATTTTATTTTATTGTTTTTGATTAACTACCTGTACCTAAAATGTGAGTGTTTACTGTTGCCTTTGGCATTGTTGATGTACTGTTTCCTATCTAATACTGTACAGCCGCCTTGTCACAATTCTGTATTGTTAAAGGCGGTATATAAATAAAGGTGACTTGACTTGACTTGACTGCTCTGTGTGTGTGTGTGTTTGTTCACTGCTCACTGCTCTGTGTGTGTGTGTGTGTGTGTGTGTGTGTGTGTGTTTGTTCACTGCTCACTGCTCTGTGTGTGTGTGTGTGTGTGTGTGTGTGTGTGTGTGTGTTTGTTCACTGCTCACTGCTCTGTGTGTGTGTGTGTGTGTGTGTGTTTGTTCACTGCTCACTGCTCTGTGTGTGTGTGTGTGTGTGTGTGTGTGTGTTTGTTCACTGCTCACTGCTGTGTGTGTTTGTTCACTGCTCACTGCTCTGTGTGTGTGTGTGTGTGTGTGTGTGTGTGTGTGTGTGTGTGTGTGTGTGTTTGTTCACTGCTCACTGCTCTGTGTGTGTGTGTGTGTGCATGTGTGTGTGTGTGTGTTTGTTCACTGCTCACTGCTCTGTGTGTGTGTGTGTGTGTGCATGTGTGTGTGTGTGTGTTTGTTCACTGCTCACTGCTCTGTGTGTGTGTGTGTGTGTGTGTGTGTGTGTGTTTGTTCACTGCTCACTGCTCTGTGTGTGTGTGTGCATGTGTGTGTGTGTGTGTGTGTGTGTTTGTTCACTGCTCACTGCTCTGTGTGTGTGTGTGTGTGTGTGTGTGTGTTTGTTCACTGCTCACTGCTCTGTGTGTGTGTGTGTGTGTTTGTTCACTGCTCACTGCTGTGTGTGTTTGTTCACTGCTCACTGCTGTGTGTGTTTGTGTGTGTGTGTGTGTGTGTGTGTGTTTGTTCACTGCTCACTGCTCTGTGTGTGTGTGTGTGTGTGTGTGTTTGTTCACTGCTCACTGCTGTGTGTGTTTGTGTGTGTGTGTTTGTTCACTGCTCACTGCTGTGTGTGTTTGTGTGTGTGTGTGTGTGTGTGTGTGTGTTTGTTCACTGCTCACTGCTCTGTGTGTGTGTGTGTTTGTTCACTGCTCACTGCTCTGTGTGTGTGTGTGTGTGTGTGTGTGTGTGTTTGTTCACTGCTCACTGCTCTGTGTGTGTGTGTGCATGTGTGTGTGTGTGTGTGTGTGTGTTTGTTCACTGCTCACTGCTCTGTGTGTGTGTGTGTGTGTGTGTGTGTTTGTTCACTGCTCACTGCTCTGTGTGTGTGTGTGTGTGTTTGTTCACTGCTCACTGCTGTGTGTGTTTGTTCACTGCTCACTGCTGTGTGTGTTTGTGTGTGTGTGTGTGTGTGTGTGTGTGTGTTTGTTCACTGCTCACTGCTCTGTGTGTGTGTGTGTGTGTGTGTGTTTGTTCACTGCTCACTGCTGTGTGTGTTTGTGTGTGTGTGTTTGTTCACTGCTCACTGCTGTGTGTGTTTGTGTGTGTGTGTGTGTGTGTGTGTGTGTTTGTTCACTGCTCACTGCTGTGTGTGTGTGTGCACTTGAATGGGTTAAATTCCGAGTATGGATCACCATACTTATGTCACGTCCTTTCCTTTTCGTCTTACACGTTTTCTAAAACGTTATGTTTAAATTTGCAAATGAGCGATTCTGTAATTAAACATGCACTGATTTGCATACATTTGCAGAACATCAATCAGAACATTGGATAAAGTCTTGATTTTGTTGTCATATTAGAGTTGAAGGTTTTTCCATTTTGGATTTCTCTTTTTATCACTCAGAAAGTTCTGTCAACACACAGAAAACAAACACATTTTCACCATGTTTTTAGGAGTAAAATGTATAAATCAGTGTGAATGAAATATGAGCAAACCTTCAGAACATAGAGAAGAATAAAACTGTAGAGAGAAAACACCCTTTAAAGATATGGACTGGAACTGCAAATAGATAAAGAGCGATAAAATAGACAACTGTGTATTTTGGATGGTCTGAAGGAAGACGTGATATGAAAGCAAAACAGACCAAAAACTGAGCAGTGCATCAAAACACACTGGTTTGCCTTAATTTGACAGACGTGAGCAGATCTGGACACGTGACGGTCACCGTCATCTCTGGAGTGAACGTGGTGAGAACTGCTAGCTTCTGTTCCAGATAAACATGTAAACAGTGTTGAGGACGTGACTGTTCTTCTGGTTTATGAAGGGTGATGCAGGTCAACATCTCCTGACCGGCTGACGTGTGTCAAACACTCCTCGAGTCTCTGGAAGGAGCTCAAGATAATGTCAGAGCAAACTGTGAGTTCCTGGAACGTCTTCAAGAGCAAACATCTGCAGATCAGTGATTCATCAATGACAGCAGAGTGTTTACAAACACACGTAGCAGATCATCGAGTCTGTGAGAACCGCTTGAACTACTCTACTAGTTACCCGTCTGAGTCCTCACAGCGCAAATATAAATAACTCAAAATGTCATTCCTACTACAACAGAATAAATTGAGTTTCAGAGTGTAATGCTCTCCAGTATCGCATCATTCATCATATTTGAGCAGATGATTGAGATCCATTGATCTTCAAATCAGCCTCATAAAAGTGACGCAAAGCGTCTCATTACGCTCAATTACTTCAGTCAGAAATGTTCAACTGAATTGATCTGAATAATGACTCTATTGTCTTCTGCAGAGCTGCTTTACAGCAAAAGTTAGGTTTTTTTTTCATAATTGATGAATTCTGCAATATTAAGACTGTTATTTTCCTGTTTCTTACTGTGAAGCAGCTTTAAATCAATCTGGATTGTACAGAGCACTGCAGAAATGAATGCGACTTGACTTATGAATTGAAGAGGACAAACAATCACACACACACACTCTCTCTCACACACAGACTCGTTAAGGTTTAATTAAGCTGGAAGTGCTGTTGACTACGTTTCTGTGAGTTCACTGTGATGATGATGATGATGATGATTCACCTGATGAAGTGCGTGAGATTGCATCTGTCGTCTGGTTGAACATGATTCATGTCGATGCTGAATCGTTCTCCGCATCTCTCCATCTCCAGCAGCAGGACGGTCTGATTGCACTGCAGGAGCTGCGGCCGCTGGGTGAACGACAGATCAGCGCTATCTGTGTCTGAAGAGACAGAGTGACAATCCACATGCTGAGAGACACGACCGAGACATGACCAAGACATGATTGAGACACAATTGAGATGTGAGTGAGACATAATTGAGACACAACTGAGACGTGAGTGAGACATGATTGAGACACAATTGAGACGTGAGTGAGACACAAATGAGAAGTGAGCGAGACACAACTGAGACATGACTTAAACATGACTGAGACACAATTGAGAGATGACTGAGACAGAATTGAGACATAATTTAGACACGACTGAGACATGACTGAGACGTGATTGAGACATGACAGATACACAAGTGAGATATTTACTTAGACACGACTAAGACACGATAGAGACTTGACTGAGACACAATAGAGACGTCACTGAGACATGACTGACGAAAGAGACACTCACTTGATAACCCTCTCGTCGTCAGCGTGTTCACTGCTAAAACAGAAACAGTTTCGTGATTAGGAACCGAAACAAATAGATTCATATCTGGGATACTGTACAATCTTTTCTCTTTGGTTTTAAGACTGTCAAAAAGAAAAAATCCCTGTTTACACATCAAATATATGAAATAAACCTGTAAGAAAAACACTGTTATGAACCACATTTCAACTGAATTTGTTTCATAGTTATTGAACTCAACCAAATCAACACTGAACTCTACTATTGTCCTCTGTAAAGCTACTGATAGCTGAAATTGAATTTGTTTCATAATTTTGTAGCATTAACTATTTTCCTGTTTATTTCTGTGAAGCTGCTTTGAAACAATCTGTATTGGATCAAGAGCTCTAGAAATAAGGTGACTTAAAACAATTTACAACCAAGGTTGTCTTTAAACCCACCTCAAACTCACCAAGTATATATTATTTATATATTATACAGACACTTTAATCCAAGTTACAGTTAGATCAACCAACAAGACTTGTTTAGTAAGCAGCTTCACCAGAATCGTCATGCGAGTTGAGCAGCATTTTGTTCTGGTGAAAAGCGTGTCAGTGTTATTCTACCATCTAAAGCCGCCTGGAGCAGCATGTGAATTGATCTGTTTTCAGCAGGGCTGTCAGTCCGTCCCTGAGGACACGCATGAATATTAACCGCAACAGACAGACGGTGGGACGCGCATGCTAACGGCACATGCTAACGGCGCAGAGCCCTCATTCACATCGACTCAAACTGTGTTCAGAGACGTTAATATGGGCCCCAGTAGAGTCCTAACTTTACAATATCATGTGGGCGCTTCATCTCAGAGAGCTTCTGAAAAACATTCTTGCATTTGTATTATATGATGAAGACACAAATCATCCAACAGATCCAGTGACTTCAACCACACATTAAAAGTCAGTGTGCATGTTTCTAAATCTTTATCACATTTGCGCGTGTTCAGTTCAAACATCACGTAAATTCTCGAGATATAGCGCACGGGTCTAAGATCTGACAAACCAGCCGCTCGTGTCCGAATGTGTCACTAGTTCAGGCCTCGAAAACACTTGACTGTTATTGTGCTAAATTTCCGGTTTCCTGCATCCGGACACAGACGCGAGCACCGTGATAATGTTCAAAGGCTCCTGGGAGCTGCTGAGTTTCCCTGGAGAAGTTCTCAGACGCTGTTAGTCAGGGGCGATTCTAGGATTTTCATTTTAGGGGGGCCCCCAGTGAGGGTATAATAACAAAAATTTAAAAAAAAAATTAAATAAAAAAAAATATATATATATATAATTACTGAATAAGCCAAATACAAGTCTTTCTGATCTCACACACACACCTGTTTACTGTACAAATACAAAATTGTATTGTTTGCATTTCTAGTACAAGCCTCTTTCCTTAGCTGAAGTATGCAAACCTCTTTGAACCAACACTAGAAACTACTGAAAGTTACATTTTCAAATGAAAATGGCAGCATGATCGTTTTATAAAGTATGTGCTTCATTTTCGCTGGAGGAAACAGCTGTGGTGTGACGAGGGGTGAACACAACGAAAACGCAGGCAATTGCTCCCCCGTGATATTTTATATACTGTATTTAAACTGCACAGATGCAGATATTATAACAATATAACAATAATCTTTGTTTTTCGCTCTGCGCCACCGCGCTCTGCGAATTGAAGAAGGCGCTGAAAGAAAGACGGGGAGGAGCCGATCGAAGTCTGACGCAATTTTCATGACATTTGAAGGGGACTGAGGCGATCGCGAATTTGTGTACAGTTGATTGCAAAATTTTAGGGGGGCTGAGCAGTCAGGCTATAGCCCCTAAAAATGGCCTAGCGACGCCCATGCTGTCAATCATCACAGAGACGCTCGGAACAAGGCATTGTGGGATCAGGACTGGGTTAAACAATCCAGACACTAAAACACTCAGCCTACATGATCAAACACACTCTCTTTGATTCGGGTGATTCGTACAGAGACGAGACTGTACTCCAGTAAAAGACGTGAATGACACTGGAAATGTCAAAACACGCACTCGCGTCTGAATCAACGGCATCCTGAATTGCAGATCAATTCCCATCCGTTTGGATTACACAGTTTTAACATAAACTCATAAACTTAATCAATGAAAAAGGTCAGATTTCTACTCTTAGCATAACGTTTGTTATTAACTATTTGCATCTAAATGCATCAAAATGCATTCATTCAAAATAATTAAAAAATGTTTAATTTCCTTGATAGCTCAATGAACTGTTCCACTTTTCTTGCTTGTTTTCATATGTCGGGTTAATGTGAAAATGTCTGCCGTTCAGCTGCGCTTGATGCTCGCGATGAGAATGTAAACGACTCTCATATTCAGCTGCTGCTGTTTCTCCGGCGTCTGAAATAAATGACCGACCTTCATCAGTAATCAAAACGACTTCAGTTAAACGAGCTCTTCACAAACGAGCTTCACAATCAAGAGTTTGTGGAATCATTAATACTTCTGCTCCTCCTTCACTGCTGTAATTATTGTGTTTGTTTGCACCGTATGGATATTTATATAAACACGAATGAGCTGACGATGTTATAATGTGTGTTCTCATAGCAACGGCTCCGTCCGCTCAGAACAAACACAACGAGGGCAATTAAATTCAACTTGGTAATTATTTGATGATAGAAACAGCATTAGTGTGTGTGTGTGGGTGTATCGCAACAATGTAACGGTCATTCTGAATTACCGTCACACACTAACGAGACGCGCTCGCTAATGACAGCGGCTGATGGTGCTGCTGGATCACAGCCTCAATTAAATCTGGAATTAAAGGTGTTTCTGCGCTTCCTAATGGAACTGCGTCCAATTTGCCTTCGCAATTTTCTTCCAGTCACTTCAGGTTAGTGTTTGAGGGCCGGTGCTGAACGTCCGTCGGCGCGAGTCGCTGCTCGTTCACACAAACGTCACCAGGCTCGTCTTAATCGCTGATGGATCTTAATTAAACACGCCTGTGCATTTAGCAGATGCTTTTATCTAGAGTGTCTTTAGCGTGTGCATCAAACCCACGACGGTCATTACTCGTTTAGTGAACTACAGCAGCGCTGGCCTTCACATCCGAGTAAATGTATCATGCACAAGTATACTAGACATTTTGCAATAATGATTTTTCGAGGTTGTAAATAAAACAAAGATTATTGGATGACATTTAATATATAAGAAAACACTGTTTCAGTTTGTCTGCTTCAAAATTTAAAAATGTGAATTATCATTTCTTTGCATTTATTTGTGAAAATGTGCTAACAGTGTTTGAAAGTAAATCCTACACTGATGTTTTTCAGTGTTGATGGTCACAATGACAAGATGAACGTCGCTGCTCTTGTGGAAGAGGGTCAAAAGGTCAAAGCTCAGATGAAAAGGTCAAAGGGGGAAAACTGCACTCAGAGAGCATGATGGGAAATAACACAGACAGACAGCGGAGGCCAGAACTGAGGAATCATGCGAGATGATTCATAATTCCAGACAAATTCGGTCTCGCCCCACGTTTAAACTACAGACCGATCGCGAGCAGTCTGATACCGATCAATTAATATCATCGACGCTAGACTTTTTTAGAATGAAAATGAATTCATGAACGCAAACATGGGATGAGAAGAGCAGAAGTGGTTTCTGTATAATATGGATGGAACATGAACTTGGATGCGTGAAATGCAAAGCACAAATTCCGAGTACGGGTCACCACACTTGGCCACACGTCACGTCCTTTCCTTTTCCTTTCCTCGTCTTATGATGTTCTCGAGTTTCGTGCGTAACGGCGAGTTTCTGATTATATATTTGTGAGGATCCGACAGCGAATTCATCATCGCTTCTATTTACCGAGCCGAAATCTGCCTCTTCCCAAACGTCGCTCTCATTTCCGTGTTCAATCTGCTCCTCGGGTGGACAATCACATCTGATCAGAATCAATGTTCTCTGTGCCGTAACGAAAGCGACTCCCTGAGGAATCTGACGTCACTCTGTTAACGGGACGTCCTTGAGGAGAACGTGGGTTTGAGATGTTTTGCTGGAAGAGAAGAGCCGTGAAATCAGCCTCACATCAGCAGAAGAGCCCGAGAGACTCACACGCGTGTTAAAGCGCCGCACACGCTTCTTCACGACAGCACGAGCGCCGTTCGACCCATACTGACTTCATAAAGCTGCGTTCAATCCAGCCCTCCTGAATCCATATCAGTGTTTCTGCACACTGCTGTACGTTTGTCATATTCAAATAGTTTTTCTATTATTCCATAATTTTCTATTATTGTTTCCTGTTTGCATTTTGTTGTGTTCCCATTCATTTTGATCTAGGTTTAGTTTATACTCTACTGTATTTAGGTAAAGTCCACGTCATTTGAAGTAATCAGAGTTTGTGCTTAGGGTTGTTTTGTTTTTCATAGGTGTGGTGATAACGTGACCCGGGACGAAGCGTGTGGAGGGACGTCAGACACGCCGAAGCTCTGGAGGATTCGTGAGTCACATCTGATTCATCAACACACAAACACACCAGCGCTGGTGTCACTCATCATCAGAGACGCTCGCACCGGCCTTCAGCAACAAATACAGACCACGAATAGACGCTTCTCGCAGCTGACGGCACCTGCGCTCATGACCTCAAGACACGCAGCTCGGATCAAATTATAATTCACTTAAAATACAAAGAGAAGAGAAGAGAGATTTAGCCCGTCTGCAGGGATAAAATGTATTCAACAAACAATTTAAAACAACAACTGTGAAAGCAGATCATCTCATTACAGTCAGACCGTATGAACGTCATCAGTCTCACCGACGTCTTTCACTCACACACTGAGATTAAAGCTCAATTAAACGCTGATCATTACCGATGAGAGTCTTAGTGTCCGTTCAGAACTACAATCATTCGGTCTGATGATCACTCTAGAGTCCAGATCACAGCCATGAACACACGAGCTACACACGTGTGAATGTCGGAGTCCTGCGGGTCACCGCTGCTTTCACGACACTGGCAGCACACGCGTGTGTTTGCTAAACCGTCAGCGCAGCTCCACGTGTGCCACAATACAGCATAAAACTCAAACCCGACTGAACCTCTCATCTGAACCACACCGCAAACACCGAATTAGACTGACAACGAGATCAGACCACACTCACTCAGATAAAACGTCTAAATGTGCACGATCTAACACACACACACACACACACACTGGTCTCCATTTTTTGTGGCGACTCCCCATAGGCATAATGTTTTTCATCCTGTAAAAAAACATATATTCTATTGCCCTACACCGAAACCTGACCCTCACAGAAAACTTTCTGCTATTTCAGATTTTCAAAACACTTCATTCTGCATGATTTATAAGCTCATGGGGATCAAGAAAATGTCCCCACAAGATCAAAATTTACTGGTATTACTATACTTGTGGGGACATTTAGTCCTCATAATGTGATGAATACCAGGTACAAACACACATCAGATGAGGAGATGCTCATTCCTCATGGCCACACACACACAGCTCTTCATCATCATCATCCTCACATGTGTCTGAGACGCTTATGTCCCATCAGGATGTCTTCTCTGTGTGTGTGTGTGATTCATTAACGGCAGCAGTATCGCAGCAGGAGGTCTGAGCACTGAGGCTTCTGGGTAAACGCTGTAACCTTGTCAATGACACGCTTTGGTCTCCAGCGAGCGTATTTGATCATACGTGAGAGTATTTGAGAGTATGCGAGACTACATGAGCGTAGTTGAGCCCCACAGGAGACATTCACACTGCCGTCCCGCTTTAACCTCACTGCTAATAACCGCCCTTCACATACATGAGCAGATGATCATACATGAATCATGAGCTCTGATGCTCACATGACATGCAGCTGAACCAATTAAACATTCAGTCTTTGAATGTTTAAATGTGTATTTTCATTGATTTTATTTGGAAAGCATTTATTTGACATTCTTATGATTTAATTGATTATCACACTGATCTAGAGCGGATCGTGAGCTTCAGTTTCACTGATGAAACTGAATATTCATCATTCCTTTTACTTCAAAAATCACTATTTATTCATTTCCAAACTGATTTTTAATGGTGTGGGTCACACATCTAACAACCGCAATAAAAACATAAAGCTAAATGTTCCAGAAATACAGTGAAGATTTCTTTATGTAGGGTTAATAATAATAATCACACTGTGAATGTTAAAATACATTTTTTTAAAGTAATCCGGGTAAGACAGGACTGCTGGACAGTCTCACTGATTCTGAATAGATCAATTGAGATCTGAGTGTGAATCTGCTGAATCTGCAGAATCACACACGCACACACACACACACACACACACACACACGCATGTTGTGTTTCCATGTTTTATGGGGACATTACATGGGCGTAATGGTTTTTATGCTGTACAAACCCTATTTTCTATCGCCCTACACCTAAACCTAGCCCTCACAGGAGACTGTGCACACTTTCACTTTCTCAAAAAAACTCTTTCTGCATGATTTATAAGCCTGTTTCCTCATGGGGACCTCACAAATGTCCCCACAAGGTCATTTACTGGTATTACTATCCTTGTGGGGACATTTGGTCCCCATAACGTGATAAATACCAGGTACACACACACACACACACACACACACTCTCTCTCTCACACACACACATACATTTATTTATCGTGTATTTATGACGACTCACACTCGTAATAGAAACATAAAATCGTTTGATATAATAAATTGGAGATGAAGAGATGAGATACACTCACCGAAAATTAGAGCAAGTTTGAAGAGTTTGAGAAGATTCGGATCCATGATGAAGAAGCGAGTTCAAATCAAATCTCTGAACACATTCATCATTCATATCCAATCAAACACATCGATCCGGTACATCCGACACAAGCAGCGGCTGTTGCTCTGATTCTGGAGCGGCTGGACGTCCTCTTCATCCCTGAACCTTCATCTTCATCATCATGAGTCGATCAGCGGAGCGCCAGAGGAGCGATGAGGAGCTCAGACACACTCTGTGCCGCCTCTCTCTCTCTCTCTCTCTCTCTCTCTCTCTCTCTCTCTCTCTCTCTCTCTCTCTCTCTCTCTCTCTCTCTCTCTCTCTCTCTCTCTCTCTCTCTCTCTCTCTCCTCCTACTTCATGATCGCGCGTGTGTCCGCGGGCCAGAGGGACACACACACGAAAACATCTCAATAAAAATATCTTAATGAAAAAATCACCATTAATACTCTCTTACTGTGATATAAGTTTAATATAAACTTTGACAATTACGACAGATGACAGTAAATCATCTGATAAAGGATGAATAAACTGCGACAAAGACTATAAAGACAAGGTGTGTTAAACATCTGAAAAACTATAATAAAATATTCATATTAGTTGAAATATGAATAATTGCAAGCACCTTTTCGCAACAAAAGCATAAACTGAGGCAGGTGTTTTATCATGGAGGGTTAAAGCTTTACTAAGAGCGCCACCGTGTGGCGACGTGAAGCACAGCGGAACTGTAAAAGCCAGGCGTTTGTTTCCGGACGGAAGAGTTTTCTATTGGACCGCTGGCGCGAAAACACACATGAATATCAACAAAAACCAAGAGAAAGCTTCTCAGAGTATTCAAATATCACATTTACTGCCGCAAAATGAAGTTTCGAGCTAAAATCATCGATGTCGGATGTTTGAATCACTTCACACGTATGTTTAAGCATGTTTATTATTTGTTACGATAGAGTTGCATAAACTGCAGTAGCTCCGTATTTGAGTTTTTCCGCTGATATTCTTTGTTTATTTGAGTTTAATGAGTTCAAGACTTTAGCTTTTTAAATTTGGCGTACTGTATTTCATCTGTTATCATGAAAAATGACTTTTGTGCTTCGTGTCGGTCTGATCTGTGCTGGTCTGGTTTGTTGTGCTCTGCTCTGGTCTGTGTTGGTCTCTGCAGGTGTGGTGAACACCGTGTCCAGACTGACTAAGGCGTGTGTGCTGCGGCTCACCTGTGATCACCTGTATTTCGTGCTGTCGGGCCGCGTCGCTACCGGAGGAGTCAGTATGTGGTGTGAACTCTCACAGGTACGAGATCCGAATCACTGCCTGAACTCAGACAAGTTTCGGACAAAGACGTGTTATTAGGATGAAATTAATAGTAGACCTGGGACCTGTTACTGGGTCAGAACATGAGCGTCAGTTCATGATGGACATTCTCACTTTCATCTTCATTTTCATCTTTTCACTTAAATGAAAATACATTAGAAAAAGAAAGAATGCAGAAACAGAAGCCGTTTCACTGTATATCTCAAGCTTTTGGAGCCCACTGTAAATACACTGTAAACGCATGTGTGTTTCAGGTGAATTTCTTCGACGAGTTCCAGTTGGAGGGAGTGTCGGCTGACGCCAATGAGATCTTTCTGGAAGTGGCTCCGGAGAATCTTTCCCGAGCCTTAAAAACAGCCCAGAACGCCAAATCGGTCAAGATCAAACTAACCAAGAAGAACTGCCCGTGTCTCACGCTGGCCGCGGAGCTGGTGAGAGGAAACATCCATCAACGACGGCAAACAATAGAACACAACTTTAGTAATGAATACTTTTACCCCGGTTTCACAGACGAGGCTTAAGCCTGACCCTAGACTGAAATGTAAGTCTGAGCTGTTTCAACTGTAAGAAACTTGCAATGACTGATCTTAAAATACATCGGTGCCTTTGTTTTGTTTTAATATGCACACCAGCAATGTTTTTTGTAAGGCATGTTTCTTAAAATTACTTAAATGTCCTAATTGAACTATGGCCTAATCCTGGCTTAGTCTAAGTCCTGTCTGTGAAACCAGGCCTTAATAATTTTGTGGTGTTTTTAAATTTTTTCATAGTTTTTTTTTTTTTTTATAGTTTCTGTTTTCTTTTTAGTTTTGTTGTTTTTACCATTTTTATTTCGAATTTAAATGAATAAAATATTTCAGTTTTTTTAGTACATCAGGATATTGTAAATAAAAAGGTGCTTAAAGTGCTTGAAGTACTTGAAATTGATTCTTTTTTTTTTTTTTTTTTTTCTTTTTAAAATTTCCATTGCCCACCAATTTGGAATCAAACCTAAACGCTTGTTTTTTTGTTTTTTTTTTCCAGTATTTTCATTTTACTCACAGTAATAATCACACACACGTGTTGTCCCTCTGTCTGTCTTCCAGCCGTCTCTGTCCAGCGTCAGTCGTGTGGTCACTCATGACATCCCAGTGGATGTGATTCCCAGACGACTGTGGCATGATTTCAGAGAGCCACAGATGCCAGATTTTGATGTAAGTCACTAGATGAGTCAATTCCCATGTTTACGCCCCTCAACAGCATTAATACTGAAATGACTGTATGATGCTTAGGTCAGCATATATTTACCTCCTCTGAAGACCATGAAGAGCGTTGTGGACCGCATGAAGAACCTCTCCAACTATCTGGTAAGTTTATTATAAATGGGAGAAATTGCAGTGTGGTGGAATCAGCCCCACCTTCTCAATAACAGAGCCGATCAGTAAAGTTGTACGTCGCTGCAGCTGCTTAAAAGCGCACATGTGCATCAGCTCGACTGACCTGAAATACTCGCGCTCTTTGAACGCGTTTAAGCTTTCATGGGTCAGTTCATGTCAGATTTTATTTCCGATGTCAAATAGGTGAGTTTGGCCAGCAGTTTTTGAGGTTTCGGTATTTCCCCATTCAACCAAATGGGAGTTGGTCTGATGTGAGCAAAATTGATGTCAGAGTGAAGCAGCTTTCTTCAGAGGGGAGTGATGACGTGCGTTTGTGTTTCAGGTGCTGGAGGCCAATCTGAACGGTGAGATGAATCTCAAGATCGAGACAGAACTGGTTTCTGTCACAACGCACTTTAAGGAGCTGGGAAACCCTCCGTGGGGTGAGAGACGCTCACACATCAACCTGCTTATTACACTCACACAGAACAGACTCAAACACCCGTTTATCTGAGCTGAGAGAAATAAATCATATTCTTAACCAGTACTTCTGATACTTTTAAATCAGGGTTATTATTGCTAACTAAAAATAAAAGCATTAAAAAACATTACTTATGAAATAAAATAAACATTACCTGAAATGAAATGTACATAAACCTTGCATTTATTTTATTCCAGCTAGTTGCTAAGGCAGTATTTCTCATTTAAATATAAAGTATATACAAAACTATAATAACTAAAATGTGTTGTATTATAAAAAAATATATTAAGTATAATCACAAAGAAAAAACAAAAACAAAAAATAAGAAACATGATGAACAAAATTACTAAAACTTTAAAACTAAAATGAAGACAGACAATCTAAAAATAAAATCTAATTTAAAATTCTAACAAGAACTGTAATAGTATATAGATGATATTAAAATAACTGATATAAATGATTTTATTTATAATTAACTAATGAATTTATTAATGATTGAATGAATAAATAAACTTCTTGTGTTTTACACAACAACAAGACATCAAGAAAATAATTTTCTCCATCAGTACTTTAGTAATTGTAGAGATGTTATATTTGGTTGGTTTGTGAGGATGACAGCGGTGTGTCGTATGATGTCTCTCAGGGGACGACGGCTCTCAGAGCTCCAGTCCGACTCACAGAGATCCGGATCTCATGGCTGAAGCGCGTGTGGACATCAAGAAACTCCAGCAGTTCCTGACGGGACAGCAGGTCAATCCCAGCAGAGCCATGTGCAGTAAGAGCAACACACACACACACATTCTTGCATTTATGGTTTACGGGGACTCTCCATAGGCGTAATGGTTTTTATACTGTACAAACCCTATTTTCTATCGCCCTACACCTAAACCTAGCCCTCACAGGAGACTGTGCACACTTTTTGAATTTCATAAAACACTGTTTAGTATGTTTTTTTTAAGCCTTTTGTTTTACGGGGACACAGGAAGTGTCCTCATAAACCATGTTTACGTTGTAGTACCCATGTCATTATACACATTTGTGTCCTCATAAACCACAAATGCCGGAACACACACACACACACACACACACACACACACACACACATATACACCACACTCACTCAGCCCTCAGGCACTTACTCAGTATGTGCGTGTTTTGTTTTTAACCTAGATATTGTGCACAGAAGGATTCTTCACCTGATCTTTCTGCATGAGGACGTGTCTCTTCAGTATTTTATTCCAGCCGTGGTGTGATGAGATCTTAGGAATCACCTCCACAAACCCTCACATGCTCCATCTCAACTCAATCAGGCATAGGACTGATATGCAGAATATCTAAACCAAAAAATGTAAAGTATTTCAAAGAGTCAGTTGTTATGTATAATGTAAATATTTGTGTATATATATATATATATATATATATATATGAATAAAATACAGGTTTGATAATGGTTTATTTGGACCTTTCATTTTGCCCACCAAAAACATGTTCAGTGTTAGTATATAGAAAATGACAAAAAAAGTGTTTCTATATAGAACATTCTGCTGTGAAAACTCACAATCATCAAAATGGGTAAGTCGCTCTTTCGATAAGGAAGCGTGTGGTGTCAGATTCAGTAAAAGGCTAGTCAAGTTCAGCGGTGGGAGAGGGGAGAGAAGAAACAAGGAGTTCTGTAACTGACTGTAGCAATCAATTGTGACTAACCCACCGCCTTCGGACCAGCCGACAAACACAGCGGCGCTTCACGGCATTTATACCTCACGACACACACAGCAGTGCCGACGACGGTAACCAGCGCTCCCGCCGCCCTCCTGCTCCTTCAGCGCGTTTATATGTGCTACTACAACACAGATACGATCTCATTTAAACTCTAGAAATCTCAGTAAAGGAGATATTTGATCTTTTACGTCGTGTCTGTGATTCAAAGCGATGCATGATGGGAAACGTCTGGATCACATGACCGATCCTGCTGGAGTGTTTCCTCCTCCTGAAGGCGCTGAAAAACTTACAAAACCGAATCCAAAGAGTAGTACGACTGCAGGTCATTGGAGTTATCTGTACACTAAAAGTTTAGGTTAATAAAAATGTACGGATTTGTGCACTGAGATACGAATTCGACCCAGCAATCTCTGTAAAATGTCTTTTTAATAGAGATCGAATCTGATTGGCTCATCCTTCCTGAGACTAGCGCTGAGAAAAGTAACGGCGGCGCGCGTCACGTGACTGTTTTTGGACAATAATTTACACCTGGTTTATGACGCTAACAAACTTTAACAGGCAAGACGTTAAAAAGTGATCCTTTCTCCGATGGGAATCGTTCTATTCGCATTCATTTCACCGCACTTGAGCGTGAACATTTAAACATCTGCTAAATCGTCATTTATTGAGGTACTTTGCTGCTAAATTCTCTCCCTACCGCCACCGCAAATAAAATATGTATATTTAATATAAAATAATTCATAACGAGTTGAGAAAACCCTGCTGATCTCATAATGAGACATGCATCATTTAAATAAGACTGAATGAACGAATCTTAATTATTAATAATAAGAAATAAAATATTTAAGTATTTAATTATTTATATAGGCTAACTTTCTTCCCAATGTTTCTCTGTGTACCTTACAAAGAAGTACAGTGGCAGTACATTGATGGTATCAGGTAGAATACCAAAGTATTTTGAAATGTGCTTTGGTACTGAATGATTGCCATGTTCATATCTATTATGGTAATAGAAGGTAGAACAGAGTATGGTGTGTTTGATGTTCGAGGGCAGCAGGAGTCGCTGTTTCACACGCACGAGCTGAAAGATGAACACAAACATGATGCTCAGTGTGCGGAATCTCTCATGATTCTTACATAATCAACACACACACACACACACACACACACTAATGAGAATTACTGACTGACTGACAGACACACACTAATGAGAGCTACTAACACACACAAACAAACACTATTGAGAGCTACTGACACACAAACACTCAGTTCGCGGTCTTTAAACACTCTTTAAATCTAGTCAAAATGTTAAAACATTCATTCATTCTTTTGGGATAGTTTTTCTTTTTTTTTTTAAAGTGGAATTTTTAATTTTTTTCACTTCTTAATCCGCTGTGACGCGCTTATATAACGACCAAAGATGCTAACTCTGTTCGTGTGTGTGTGTGTGTGTGTGTGTGTGTGTGTGTGTGTGTATTGTCTTTATTATTATATTTTGGTGTGAATCTCAAACACCCCCCCCCCCGCGCGCGCACACAGAAACGCGCCCGCGCGCGCGCGCTGAAACGCATCGAGACGTTGTTGAGGTGCAGTCGCGTGTGATGTTCACTAGTGAGGATCTGAACACCGCGCTCATCCACTCAACACTGGACTGTGAGCGCGGATCTTCTGTTGACATCTGAGGGGATCAAAACCGCGGCGGTGAAGATGAATCCTCCGTGCGCGCGCTGCGGGAAAACCGTCTATCCGACCGAGAAGATCAGCTGCCTCGACAAGGTGCGAAAAGAGTTGATTTACAGCATATTCACACCAACTCACAACTAGAACAACTTTATCTGGAGCTTCGGCTGAGCTGTCGTGTTTTATATAAACGGACCGCGGCCGTTATGATGTGTGTAAATCAAACTTCACTGTGTGACGCTTATTATTCTTGTGTTTTGATGCTCGTGTCTTACATAATGAACTTCATGTTTTATTCAGAATCTTACAGTCATGAGTGACATTATAAGAAATTGTTCAGTTGAATCAGTAAAATCTAAATACTGGAGTCACATTTTATATAAAAATGCAGCAAATTAAACATTATAATGTGATGTTAACAGTATTAATAACAAATAGTGTATACACTGACAGAAACTTGCATGAGTTGTTTTGATTTCCGTGGTATTCTCTGAAGCTGCTAGTAAATATGACAGTGTTTGACCGTGTGACTGTCGGAGTACCATGGTTTTACCATCTGACAGCATCACTGAAACACTGTGTGCCAATATTATTGATCTCTTGAGCTTCATCGAGTCAGAAAGTCTGATCAGTGAATCACACACACGTTCACACTGTTTGCAGTATTTCATCTAAACGATTCCCTTGTGTGATTTATTCAGTCATTGTGGCATTATTAATTGATCACAGTGCGTCTGACAGAATCTGCAGTAATGATGTGATGTCCTGCGGTTTTTCAGAACTGGCACAAAGGCTGTTTCCACTGTGAAGTGTGTAAGATGACGCTGAACATGAAGAACTACAAAGGCTACGACAAGAAACCCTACTGTAACGCGTAAGTGTGTTTCTGCGCCTCACAGCAGCTCCATCGTTATCGTTCACACCAGGGACGAAGGACCGTATGAGGATGAGGAGTTTCCATCTGGAGACACAGAGTCACAGCACTCAGAAACGGGCTGATTTAGAAACAATCAGAAGACCCGTTCACAACCAACAACCATAACTATAGCCATAACTATAACCTATAATGATAACAATAACTAGAATTTGAACCATAATGAGAACTATAACTATAATATACAGCTCTTTACAATAATTAAAACCGTAGTGGTAAGTATAACGTTAACTCTGGCGATAGCTATAGCTATAACTATGTAATGATAGTGATAACTGTAACAGCAGCTAAAACTATGATGGTAACTATTACTGTAATAAAAACTCTCAGTGAGAACAATAAGGCCAACTATAGCTGCAACAGTAAGTGTTGTGATAAATATAACGGTAACTATAATGATAACTAACTATATTAGCATCCATCACACCAGCGATCAATAATGTTCTGTTTCTTATAAACTGCAGTTTTGCCATCTGTCACTTTAAATGCTTGAGCTCTTTAAAGCAGGATGATTCTGACTGGCTGTCAGTCAGCTGATTCCAGTGGTATCTTTCTTCTGTCGTTATCATTATAGTTGTGGTGTGGATTCGCCGCTATCTTTATCGTTATAGAGCGATCACTGGATCTTCACGGCGGTTACAGTTGGTTAGATGGTGTGGTTTCAGTTTTCTCTGGCTGTTTGTTTTGTGTCGCTGCTGACTTTCACAGGTAGCTCTCCTCCATCTGTTTTGAGTTCTCATCAAAGCGTGCGTCCCAGAGTGTTTGTTATCCTGTGCTGAGCCTTCATGAGACGCAGAGAGAAATGAAAGGGCTGGTGTGGAGTCTGAGCTGCGGGACGAGACGTTTGTTTTCAGGACAGAACTTTCTAGGAAGCAGCTTCTGCTCTGGCAAACACACACACACACAGTCAGAACCTGTTTAATTGTGCGGTCGGTGCCGTGTGTTCGTTAGGAGTCGGGTCACGTGACTGAGGGTTAATTGAGTGAATATGTTGTAAATGTTGGCGTGGTCGCGTGGCCTTTTCTTTATTTGCTGTTGATTGTGTTTAAATGTCAGTTTGTCGTGACCTTTTGCACATTGTTGCTTGATCTCATTAGTTTGTGTGACATTTGTGAAACAGACGTTTGCTGACTCTCATGATTGAAGAACCGCTGCTAACCGTCTGACATTATAGACAAACGCTGAACTCTGTATTCTCTGAGAAACGCAGCCCTGCTCGTGTTCCGGATCCTCCTTCCACCCCGTCAGATTCTTACATAATCCCAGAAGATGAAAGTGAAGAAACGAAGCGTCTCGTGAACGTCCTGGAGCTCCTCCAGCAGTGTTGTTGTTCTTCAGTCGTTTTCCTTGCTGAATGATCATATCATTATTCAGGTCTGTGAGAGCAGCAGCTCCGGTCTGATTCTGGAGTGTGTTTATCTAGCAACCATATCCACCTTATTTTTCAATGCGGAAGTGAACAGTTTTCTGGTAATGTGTTGGACTTCCTGTTCATAATCTGCCATAGAGAAATAACAAGAAGAATATTGAAGTGCCCCAAATGGTTAAAACAGTCTGCACTACAAACTATTGTGTTCATAATTAAGATAATGCATTGAAATAATATGGTAAGACACACCAATTTGCAATATCAAGCAGCAAAACGAGCTGTTTTGTACAGATAAGCATAGCTGGAGGCGGATGAGACCGGAAGCCAGACACATTCAATTAGAAACGGCCGCTCCCACTCTTACGGCAAAAATAAGGTGGATAGCGACACCCTAACAACCTCCCACATCAACGTAGCAACACTCTGGCAACCACCTCAGCAACTGTGTAGTCTGTGTGCAGATGTTTGTTTGTGTTCGGATGTTTGTTTGTCTTTGTTTGTTTAGATGTTTGTTTGCGTTCAGATGTTTGTTTGTGTTTGTTTGTTTAGATGTTTGTTTGTGTTCAAATGTTTGTTTAGATGTTTGTTCAGATGTTTGTGTTTGTTTAGATGTTTGTGTTGAGATGTTTGTTTGTGTTTGTTTAGATGTTTGTTTGTGTTTAGATGTTTGTTTGTGTTTGTTTAGATGTTTGTTTGTGTTTGTTTGTGTTTGTGTGTGTTGTGATGGTCTCAGATGGAGCTGAAATATGTCCAAGGCTCATTAATACAGCAGCAGTGTTTCTCTTTCATCTTTATATAATTCAGCTCATATCACACAAGTGCTGAATTATATAATAATTGGGTGAAACACCCAAACTCACAAGAACCAGGCTGAGAAAAAGTAGAGAGACAGTGTGTGTGTTTGTGTGTGTGTGTGTGTGTGTGTGTGGGAGACTCGTGTGTGTCCAGCAGGATCTGTGATCATCGTCCTAGGTTTCATATGGAGACTGTGTTCAGTGTTTAGTGTGTACTGGATCCACAAAAGCACATGTAACCCATAAACACAGTGTATAGTGTGTGTGTGTGTGTGTGTGTTTGTGCACCTACTCAGGTCAGCGTGCGGGCCGATCCAAGCGCTTCAGGCGTCCAGATTTCCACACAGCATCGGTTGAGCCGGGCTTCATCTCTGCGCTTGTTTGTGTTTAATCATCATCACAGGCGTTGAGCAGCACAGAGAAATGCAGTTTATGAACAAACGGCAGTATTATCAGATACAGTGAATGTGAGGAAAGACTGTGAACGTTTCCTGAAGCAGCATCAGAACGTGAGTCGGATGTTTCCTCATGGCGTTTGAGCTCCGGCTGGATCTTCAGAGTCGCTCTGATCGTATATTTAGACGCTGACGTCTGTGCTTGTTATTATAAACCTCCTGATGTGTGATTCTCATCTGATTCAGGACAGATCATATTTGATATGATAGCATGTACAAGTATGTGCGGTTGGTGGGATGTTTTGTTTTGTTTCTGTATGAACTGATTCCACTAGATAAGCAGCAGCTGTGTGTGTCAGAGGATTCGGTTCTGGACCGACTGTGAGTTTATGAAACTCGAGCAGATCAATCTGTGTGCAGCAGCAGCTCTTCATTTGTGTCCCGAGAAGAGTTTCACTCGTTCAGGTGTGTGTGCGTGTGTGTGTATGTGTGTGTGCGTGTGGGCTGTTGCTATGGAAACCTCTTCTTCTGGTCTGGTCCACTCAAGCGCGGTCACACATGATGTCACATCAAAGAGGAAGCGCTCATTTGTGGGACGATGAAAACAAATGAGCTGAAATGATTAACAGAGCGGTTGATCTCGCTCACAAACGTCTCCTTCTGTTATTTCCTTCATTACGATGCAAATCAGGACAGAAATTCATGTTCATCAGTTTAGGATTTTCTGTTTAATCACTGTTACGCTGCTGTAAAACACAGAAGCGCCTCGATACTCATGAATGAATGAGTGCGATACACACACGAACACGTCATGACTGACTGCCCGTTAACAAGCGGTTTTTATACAAACTATCAAGTGTGTCTTGTTCACTGAGAGGCTTTCAAGTTTTTGCCTTTTAAATGTAAGTTAGTTATAGTTTCTTTATTTTGGTTAATGTTTTTTTTTTACTTTAAGTAACTGAAATGTTTTTTGTTTTGTTCTGTTTTGGGTAACTGTAATAACCCTAATGATGTTCAACAGAATATGTGTCTATATTGACGTTTCTGATGATGTCGATTCAGGCCTAAACTGAACTCCCGGTTCACTTTCACTGCCGTGAGCTTCATCTCTGATCGGAGCGACTCTGAGTGTGTGTGTCATCAGGAGTGATTGAGCGTGTTCTCTAGTAAGCGTGTGTTGGTTGAGACGGAGCCGCGATGGTCACTGCTCCTGTTTTTCAGGTTCCTGCCGTGTTCTTTGGCTCAGACGCAGAACTTCAGCGTCCCACAGAGCAGCTCTTTGTTTCTGTGGATTGAGCGTCACGATTCAGACAAAGTGAGCGGAGTTGCTAGTGGAGACGAGAGTAACTCTAGTCCTGAACACAACAGAAGACCTGTCACACACACACACACTCACTCACACACACACGGGCCGCTTCAGTCCTGCTCAGTCACCGCTTCATGCTGTGAATCTTCAAATGAACTTTGTGCTTTTGTGCTGTGAGAGTTTCCTCTTATGTGTGTTTATTCCAACTTTTGAACTACGTTTCAAAGGTTTGGAATAATTAAGATTTTTTATTGTTTGTGAAAGAAGGCTGTGTTTATTTGTTTAAAAAATGCAGTAAAAATGTGAAATAATATTAGAATGTGAAACAGCTGTTTTCTATGTGAATATCTGTTAAACTGTAATTGATTTCTGTGATCAGAGCTGAATTTTCAGCATCATTACTGCAGTCTCCAGTGTCACACGATCCTTCAGAAATCATTCTAGTATGCTGATTATTTTAATTGTGATAATACTTCACAATATTACAGATTTTACAGTATTTTTGATCGAATAGACACAGCCGTGGTGAGCAGAAGAGGCTTCAGGAACTTTAAACTCGTCAAGCGGTCATTAGCGTCTCTCCAGAGAGTCTCTGGTTTATGAGCTGTAATTGTAGGGCGTCCGGGACAGAAAAACACACTCAGATAACAAACAAACTCTCGTTTGGGCTGCTGCTGTCCAAAAACACACAGAGATGTTCAGACGGCAGATGCGTAAAGCGAAGCACTGTGACATTTCACCGAACCGGCGCCGTCACACGATCTGGATTCTGGTTCTGTTTCACACTATTTCCTGAGCTCAAGCAGTCAGAAATGGAGGCTCATGGGAAATGTTTTTCTCTCAGGATACAGTCACGCCCTCACTTCCTGTCCTGCCGATCTGTGGTTTCCTCCACGTGCGTTTAATTGATTGACAGCTGCACCCGTGCGATCAGGAGCTGATTGGTCATATGTGTTTGGGGGGGGCGGGGTCGAGGGTTGCCAGGGAAACGTTCTGCTGATTCAATGGGCATTCATGCTTTATTTTTATCACACAATAGCAGTGGAGTCATGATGAAAAGCTATTGTGTTATTTTCAGATTTTGACGAGATGATTATTACTGTGATCAGAGCAGAAAGGTTATCGGTGCGTCACAGGAGAACACACTCATTTTTAGCTCTTGTCGAGTGTTAAAGGAAAGATACACCCAAACATGACAACAGTTACTCTTGATCCAGCCAAACGTTTTTAATGTGATCTTTAATTCTGTGCATCACACAGCAGATGTTTAGCAGGAGCTTTTATGCGTCTGACAGTGTAAATCACTGTGTTAACCGTGAGCCGTGAGAGTCGGTGAATGAACTGTATTTGAATGAATGTGTGTTTTCCTTCGTTAATGAATGAAAGTGTTCCTCCAGCACACAGGAATGACCGTCACGTTTGTGTTTTGTTTGCAGTCACTATCCCAAGACGTCATTCACCATCGTGACAGACACGCCGGAGAACCTGCGTCTGAAACAGCAGAGTGAATTACAGAGTCAGGTGAGCGTCACACGTGACACGGAATCGCACGGAGCTGGAGCTGAACGCGTCACGTCGAGCTCCTCTAACATCCTGTTTCAAGTGAACAAAACTCATTCCACATTGAATTTTGCATGAAAGCATTAAACAGAAATCCGAACCGCGTTTTATGACGGTGACCCAGTTTTCTACGCCGTCTTCCTTTGATTCTTCTGGATGTTCGTGTAGACGCAGAAAGGCACAAAAACACTGCAGATATCTGGGAAAGCAGTGCCACACGTCTGTTATTGATTAGTTTAACACTGAAATTTGATCACAAACATCATTCTACATTGAGTAATAAATATTGCACATTCTGCAGTGTTTCTGTTTCCAGACGTTCAGACGAGTTCGTTCAGATCGCTGGCCACGTTCGGCCGTTCAGTCGATTGAGCCGTGAGATCGACGCTGATGTCCCACATATCGCATTGTGTCTGTGTTTGACATTAGAGGGTTGTGACCTAAAAACGGGTCACTGGTCTGTTCTGATCGGCTGAAAGCTGGGAGATGTGATGCTTCAGCTTTTCACGAATCAAACTATGAATCGCTCAGGATCAGGTTGATTCAGTCATGGTGAGCGAAACCAGTTTAGATGTCAGTGCATTGAAGAGTTTCTTAGAGGTTATTTAACAAAACCATTGACAGTGTGTGAAGATGATTGTATAAGAGGCACACAAACACACATGCTTAGTGTGTGTGTGAGTGTGAGTGTGTGTGTGTCACGCTGGGCTGGCAGAAGGTGATGGCAGACCAGAGCAGATGCTGCTCCTCTCGAAGAATCACAGTCCTGCAGGAAGTGAGTCGTTCATTCGGTCTGTTTGAATCCACTAGTAGATTCTCAGTCCTGCAGGAAGTGATTGGCTCATACGGTCAGTCTGAACCGTTGCTGTCAGTCACACGCGTGTGGTTCGATCAGACAGACTGCGATCATAGTATTGGTGTGTCTGAAGCTGAGTGTGATGATGAGAGTCACTGTGATTTTTACCGACGGACTGAACGGTGTGATGTCCTCACGATGCCGTCGTGTGTGTCTGCAGGTGAGATATAAGCGAGACTTTGAGGAGAGTAAAGGCCGAGGCTTCAGTATCGTCACAGACACGCCGGAGCTGCAGAGACTCAGAAAGACACAGGAACACATCAGTAACGTATGATACACTGATCGTTAAACATCTGCGTGTGTGTGAGAGAAAGAGAGTGTGTGAGGTGCCTTTGGTCTCTGATAACAACCACACAACATCACACTACTGTCACTATGAATGAAAATGACACTCGCTGCAGACCGAACCTTGTTCCTCAGCGACTGGAGCGACTGAGACGCAACACAGGTGAGATGATCGTACGCTCTGATCGTGTTCTCAGACTGACTGTAAGACAGGATTCATAATACTTTCAGGATAACGTCCCCGATGAGTGTTTGTTGATCTGATCTGTGTCTCCCGAGGTCTCGCCCATCGCTCATGAGATCTTCTGTCTGAGGGGCCGCTGGAGAGAAGAGCAGTTGCTTCATCACCCGTCTGACGTCACGAGCTGCGGTTTGTGTTTTCGTGAGCGTGATGTTTTCGATCTGTGCACTTTAAGTGTTTTACTGTAGTAAATGCTGCCATTCTGTTTCAGAAACACTGACTGCAGTGCTGTTTTCGGTGAAGCTCGTGAAACCTGCGGTGAAGCGAGAGACGTCACTGACAGAGACGGATGGGTTCGCTCAGTCTGTCCTGTAGTTTTCGCTGTTTATGTTTTGCTTTTCTCTTTTAGATTCTAGTGGTTAAAGCTTTTAGCTTTTCATCAATCCCTCAAACACTGACACAGATCTTGTCCAGAGTCACTGCTGTCTCGCACATGTTTGTCGAACATAGAAAACGAGAGCGCCTCGATCCCACAAACCGTCGGAGCTGCTCTTATCGTCGCTGGTCGTTAGCGGTAATTGGAGAGAAGCAGCTCCACCCGTCCAGTGTTTTGGCCGCGTCTGTCAGTCACGTGACGCGACCAATAAACGCTGCTCTGTAATTAGACCGAACGAAAAGAGGAAACAGGGTTTTAAACACATGTTTACTCCGTTGAACTTCCTGTCTGACTTGTTTTCATGTTTTTGATTTGTGTGTCGTTTAGAGATGCTGATGCTCAGACAGATTCATGTTTGGAGTCACTGGAAGTTTTTCTTTTTCATTTTATTGGTTTCATTAATTTTTAATAATCACAAAACACATCTAATCAAACAAATTCATAAAATGTTAACATTGTAACACAATTTAGTTAAATTTTTGCAAATAAATGGCCATATGAAATTTGTTTTAATTTTTTTAAACCAAATTCCATTTTGTTTTCCACCAAATTCTGTTTTTCTGGATTTTGTGTTGATTAAATATAAATGTGGCATCAAACAATTCATAATCAAATGAATTCATATTTTAAAAAAAATACATATGCAACTACAATCAATCCTTATGTATATTCAATATAATATATAATATGAAAAATAAAATAAAAATGATCTGAAATAGATAAAATCATTAAAATCAGTTACGTTTTCTGGAGTAGTTCTATAGCGGTAGTCTTCCTGTAGTCAAGATAAAAACCAATATTTGTGTTGAGATGACTGGAGACTGAAATATTAATCAAGCTCTTTTGTGTTTTTTGAGGTTTGTTATGATCCGCTTGTGGAGCTGCAGTTATCATGGAGCGGCCCATATGGCGTCTCACAGACGTTTGGCTGCGGTACTAACACACACGGCCAGATCCAACCTGACCCACACACACACACACACACACACACACACACTCATGGGTTCATTCCATAGGCGGAATGGTCTTTCTACTGTACAAATACACCTATACAGCTAAACCTAACTCTTTGACATTTCAAAACACTTCAATCTGTGTGATTCAGAAGCTTGTTTCCTCATGGGAAAAAATGTCCCCACAGGGACAAGGATCTTGGATACTGTCATCTTTGTGGAGACATGTAATGTTATATGATTATAATTTTGCATCAGAACTAGTAACTGCTGTCTGTTGTGAACGACACAAGCCATACGAATGAACTCGAGCTGATGGATAAGAGCTCATGGTCTGAGTTTCAGTCGGATTTCAGGCACTAGTTTTAGTTTTATTAGTCAGCATCAGTGCTGGTTGACTGAGGGTCAGCGTGAGGCTCGTGTGTGTTTTATCGGCACACACTGAACTTCAGTACTTGTCATCACTATGAGCACTAGTACTAGTGATGGTAATGGTTATTGTGAGGTGCTCTGCTATCTCTGCACATTCCTTTCTGTGTGCGACACTTTCTCCTCCAGCGGTGATAACGCTCAAGTGTTTCTAAACGGGGAAGCGTCTCTGATAAGGTTCGTTCCCGAGCAGAAGCTCGTCAGTCGAGCTGAAGCGTCGCTCTGGTCGGCCGCGTCCAGCGCTGCGCTCTGAGTTCCTGTTGCAGTCATGTCTGCTGCTGAAGAGGCTGCCGGACAGACGGACGGAGGTGTGGAAGCGCCCGCCGAGGTGAGAGCGCTGACCGCGGTGAGCGGAGTCACGGTGACCTTCACACGACAGGCCGCTCTCACACCGCGTGTGTGTGTGTGTGTTTCTCACAGGATTCACCCGCTGCCGTTACAGCCACTCCTGACTGTAGTCCAGATCCAGGTCCTGACCCGAGTCCTGATCTGAGTTCTAATCCAAATCCTGATCCGAGCCCAGCGTCTCATGAGGTGAGTGTGAATGAAGCCTCATGTATGCTGGATTAAAGCAGAAGCTCATCACTGTTAAACAATAATATAAACTAGATGAAAAAGTTTGTCAAGACAAACTTTAAGTTGGCTTGAGAAAGCCTGATCAGAAAGTATGAAAAAGTGTAAAAGTTTTGAAAGTTTGACGGTTTTCAGTCTGAAAT
>CM070030.1:194349-206849 GCA_036247105.1 Cirrhinus mrigala
CGGTCGAAAAAACATTTCCACAAATCTGTACTCACAACTGCCAGAAACGCTGGAGACGCAACACGCTAAAGAGGCGTACCAGCTACAGAGCCAGGTACAAAAATAAAGAAATTAAGACCTTTATTTAGCAAGGATGCATTCAGTTGATCAAAAGTGTCAGTAAAGACATTTATGATGTTACAAAAGATTTCTATTTCAAATAAATGCTGTTCTTTTGAACTTTTTATTTATCTGTGAATCCTGAAAAATATAATGCATCACGATTTCCACAAAAATATTGTGCAGCACAACTGTTTTCAACACAACTGTTTGCAACATTTCTGAAGGATCATGTGACACTGAAGACTGGAGTAATGATGCTGAAAATTCAGCTGCGCATCACAGAAATAAATTACAGTTTAACAGATATTCACATAGAAAACAGCTAGTTTATATTGTAATAATATTTTACATTTTTGCTGTATTTTTTATCAAATAAGTGCAGCCTTGGTGAGCAGAAGAGACTCAGAAACAGTAAATAATCTCAGTGTCAGTGGTGTAAATGCAGATGTGGTCAGTGGTTTGTGCTGATGGTGTGTCTGTTGTATCAGGTGACGTATAAGGAGGGACAGGCGTCTGCGTCCAGCTCTCTGTTCTCCACGGTGGCCGACACGCCGGAGATTCAGTTTGCTAGAGAGATCACAGAGACCATCAGTGAGGTAAATCAGACGGATGAAGATCAGAGCAGGTTTACACTGGCGGATGAAGTGTGTGACGTCTGTGTGTGTGTGTGTGTGTGTACTTGCTACATTGTGGGGACCAAATCTCCCCACAAAGATAGTAAAATCTGAAATTTCTGATTGGCCTGCGGTCCCTACAATGTAAAAAAATGATTAAAAATAGTAAATGGTGTTTATCTGAAAATGTAACGATGCAAACATGTTTTCTGTAAGGGGTAGGTTTAGGGTTGGGTGAGGGGATAAACGGTATCGTTTGGTCAGTATAAAAACTATAGAAGTCTATGGATAGTCCCCAGAATTCACAAAAACAAGCGTGTGTGTGTGTGTGTGTGTGTGTAGAATAAATACCGTGAGCAGAGCAGGAAGAGCATCAGCAGCTGCATTTACTCTCAGCTTCCTGAAACTCCAGAGACCGAGTTCAACAGGAGCGTCTCTGAGCTGCAGAGTCAGGTGAGTGATCACACGTCTGACGGACTGAACGACTGATGATGATGATGATGATGATGATGTGTGTATGTTCAGGTGAAGTATAAGGAGGCCAGTAAGCAGCAGATGACCAGATCTCTGTACCATGAGCTCCCAGAGACTCCAGAAACTCAACACGCCCGAGACGCCGCACACATCCAAAGCGAGGTAACGCCGCGCTCAAATGACTGTGTTTGAAACGCTCTCTCACACACACGAGTATGTGCTTATTTGACGACGAGTGTTTGTTCTGCTGTGTGCTCAGCTGAAGTACAGGCAGGGCCGGGCGTCTGTGATGGGCAGCAGTTTGTACTCGCTGATGACAGAGACGCCGCAGAACGAGCTTGCGAAGCGGCAGATGGAGCTCCAGAGCGAGGTGAACATCAGCATCACTGCAGAACAGGACGGATCTCATTTTGTGTTTGTCTTTGACAGTACAAATATCTAAACATTTATTTTAAACGTTATATTTAGGGGTTCAAGCACGTAGCACTAAAACCCTACTGTAATTGTTAGAATGGTCACGGATGAGCAATTTCCACATAAACCTGTTTGTGCAGACTACACGGTAAGTCATAGAGACTTGAAACTTGGAGTGATGGTAGTACTCACACCGCCGACAACGTGAGCAAGGCTCGCCCCAATCAGCCTGACGGGGGCGCTACAGCGAACAAAAGTACAAATGCACTCCATAACAGTTAGTTGCAGGCTCAGGTGTTTTATGTTGTTGGAATCCTTTGCTCACGCCGGACTAAACGCATGCAGATTCGATCGTGAGCCTGTGAAATTTTCGGGTATTTTGCATTTTTTGCAAAACCTACTTTTGCGAACTAGTCCTATGTTTTTCGCCCGATCGGAACCAAACCAGTGCAGAAAGATTCTCTGGAGAGTGAATATCAATAATTATCAAAAAAAAAAGTTGAACTTTCGACTCTCCGTCACAAAGGGACATCCAAACATTTGAAGGGGCAGGGCCATTTTTAGTAAAATGCCTATAACTCCTGAACAGAATATCTCCGCCAAACTCAAGACACTTATCTAAGAGCTCAAGCTGGGGTCACAGGAAAATAAATCATAGAGATTGGCCACTTGGTGGCGCCATAAGAGGGAAAAAACTTTAAAAAGGCTATAATTAGGCAACCATTTGTCCTATCAACATGAAAATCACTGTGCACAGTCTTGGTCCAAAGTGCCACAGATGTCTATGGGGACATTTACGCATCTCAAAAAAACATGGTCGCCATTGACCAATGAAGTATGAGCACTTAGGTTAAGGTTGAAGGTTAACAGAGGCCGATCAGAACAAAACTCGGTGGGCCCGTTTGACTCACGGCCCCAAAGGTTTGTGAAAAATTTGAAAGAAATCAGCCACTAGGGGGCGGTATCGCATTTTTTGAGGGCGTAAACAATTGTACATTGCGAGGTTTTCTGCACATACACCTAATATTCATATCATATGACAGAACTCCTCATTCCAGACAACTTTGCCTCTAGAACCACTGCTGTCAATCAAACTGTTTTTTAAATGATTGTGAAGATGTCAGAAACCTACTTTTGTGAAGTAGTCCTAGGTTTTTCACTCATCGCATTAAAACATTGCATTAAAATTCTCTGAACTCTCTAGGTCGATAATTATCAAAAATATGTTGAAATTTACCCTTTGGGAGGCTATAACAGGATCCTTTAGAAAAGGATCTTGTCCAAATATACCCAAAAGCCTATAAAGCCTAAATGAAAACTCAAAACCTCACGAAACTCGCTGAGATGCAACAGGTGATTCTAAACAAGCATGCAAGATTTCAGGGAGGTCGGACCACAGCTGGCGCTATAACAGTCATAAATGTTATAAAAACATCATATTTCTATGGTAAATCACCTGGATTTGACAAAAATGCTTTTTTAATTATTGATTTAGGTCAGTGTTTCTCAACTCCAGCCCTCGCCACCCCCCCCCCCCCCCCCCACGCTAATTTTGCACGCATCTCTTATCACGTACGGCAATTGTTCTATTCGACCACGAAGTGCCCTGCGAAGTCGACATCACCGGATATTCCGCCATGATTCCAGTTGGAAACGAGCGTATATGTTCCATTCAAAGGGCATTAAAGAGTGCGAGAGGTGAATTTAAATTGTATTTATTTGCAAAGGTATATGACGTCACATTTCACACTTCTCTAGTAAGTTTGGTCTGTGTGTGAAGATGCTGCAGGCAGCAGAGCAGCGCAAGTCCATGAAAGAACGTTCCGAAGTGAACGTTCCTAACTTAAACAGATTTCCCCTGCTCAGGGAGTAGGGAGCAATGAACACTGTGTAGGGATCATGTCAATCGGAACACAGTTCATGCACGTAGCTGTTCTAACGAGCTGGTTATCTGAATCAGGTGTGTTAACTAGGAGAGACATGCAAAATAAGCATAGCGGGGGGCGCGAGGACTGGAGTTGAGAAACGCTGATTTAGGTGGTTATAGGCTTGCTAAATATTATGTCATATCTTTTTCCTTATGTGCTTAAATACCTAAAGCACTTGAACCACAGTAATCGCTGCTTGTAGCTATATTACGCCTTTTTTTCTTAGAAAGTGATCAAAATAATGTGAGTTTAAGCTTAAAACAAACATCATCTTAAGGCCCTGGTTGAGAAGCAGTGATCTAGAATCTTCCTTATGTCTTGTGTCTTCAGTGGTGTTTATGTTGAAGTGTTTGACTCGTCTTGTGCGTTTGTGTGTTTCAGCTGAAGTATAAAGCCGACGTGAAGGAAAACTCCAGTAATCTGTACTCGCTCATGCCAGAGACGCTGGACACGCAGTTCGCCAAACACACGGCAGAGTTACAGAGTGACGTACGACACACACGTGTGAACTCACTGGCAACAATGTATCAGTCACTCTATCCCTGATCACCATAGCAACCCCTTAACAACATCACAGCATCCAGAACACCCTAGCAACACTCTAGCCACAACTCCAGCAGCCTCTTTGCAATGCCCTAGCAACCATCCAGAACACCCTAGCAACCCCCCCCACCATAAGCCAATCTTTCGGACATCAGGATTGTGAATCATGTTGACCGCAGGTGAAGTATAAGGAGGCCAGTAAGCAGCAGATGAGCAGATCTCTGTACCATGAGCTCCCAGAGACTCCGGAAACTCAACACGCCCGAGACGCCGCACACATCCAAAGCGAGGTAACGCCGTACACGCTCACGTCACGCCTCCTCACACAAATCTGTTGGCAGCATCTGACCTTCATCTGATCTCCTGCGCTCAGGTGGCCTATAAAGGCATCAGGAAGGGTGATTTCGCGGGTTCCTCCTTCACCGCGGTTCCAGACTCGGCAGAGATGAAGTTTGTTCAGCGGGTCTCGCACGTGCTCAGTGAGGTGCGTCTCGTTTCACTGACGCTTCATTCATTCGTGATGCTGATGTGACGCCGGTCACGCGTGACTCCATCTCCACGTGTGTTTCAGAGGGAGTATCGTGAGGAGGGCCGGAGGAGCCTCTCGTCCAGCGTTTACTCTCAGCTGCCCGACACTCAGGAGACGCAGTTCGCAAAATCGGCGTCGGAGCTGCAGAGCGAGGTGAGCGAACACGTGCAGTTCAGATCGATAAAAGCAATCAAAGTCATGCACTTGATAATATACACTGTGAACTTAAAAAAAAATAAAAGCAATAAAATAAAACACTTACTAAAAAAGACTAAGTATTTCATTAGTTCGGTTGCATTTCATGAGACATCAGAGAACCGTGAACATGAGAACGTGCTGTTAAATTATGGTTTCTGCGGGTCTTTAAAAAGTCTTAAATGGTGCAAGAATGTCTTAATTATGATTTCAAGAGGTCTCAAATTTGGGGATGGAAAGACAAGAATTGCAATATAGCTTAATGTGTCGATCAAAACTTCAAATAAGAGCGCTGCATGTTTCAAAGGCCGGTGCTGCGCTGCGGGGAACCGATATATTTCTGCCGCTCTGAAAGCGCCACCTGCTGACATCTGCTGTTTTTGTTCAGACCAATGTGAAAATCAACCCATGTTTTTATCCTGCATACACACAGTTGTAAATGTGAACTGGTGGATTGACGAGAAGAAAATACATTAGAAAAATATAAACCATTAAGACATTAAAATGTATTATTTTTTTATATGTTATTTAATAAATATTATAATTCAGTTATAATTGTTTAAACTAATAATACAATTAAAATTAATTTTAAAATTAATAATTCATACTTTTTCTTAAAGGCTGATACGTGAAGTTTATCATTTTATAAAACTTTGCTTTTGTGAAAACCTGTATCTGATCTGTAAATGATGCTTTTTACAGTAAATTAACAGTTTAATATGTTACCATAAACATAACCCCACCCTGTTCACAAGGTATTAATGTTATTTGTGCAGGTCTTTAAAAAAGTCTTAAATTTGAGCTTAAAATCTTGCAGAAATCCTGAATTAATAACCTAAAATCCAAGTGGGGCTACTAGTAAATGTTTGAGCTGATGGAAAAACATTTGGGAGTCTTTGATTGAAGCACCTGTGTTTGATAATTATGAGACCAAACGCAGGTCAGGATCGTCAGTTCATCTGGGAGTTCCTCTTGAGAATCACACCAGCGTCTTGAGAGTCTTAGTTCACGTGTTTCAGATAAAGCGTGTTGTTCCAGTGTTTGCTGTGTCTCTCGTCAGTGGATGAGCTGTGGCGTGTCTGTGTGTTTCATTCAGGTGAAATATAAGGCGTCTGGGAAGCAGCAAGTGAGCGACTCGCTGTACGCCACACTGCCGGAGACGCTGGACACGCAACACGCTAAACACGCCACCGCCATCGTCAGCGAGGTACAGCCGCCTCGTGCGATTTCTGTATTTACAAACACACCGTCTCGCAGCAGAAGAGCTCGAGATCATCATGTTTTATATGTTCAGGTGAAGTACAAAGAGGACGGCAGGCAGAGTTTGTCCAGTCCGTTATTCACACGACTGCCAGAGACGCTGCAGACGCAGACGGCCCGAGAGATCGCAGACGCACAGAGCGAGGTGAGCACATCTTCACTAGATAGGGCACGAGATGTGAGCTGTTGGCAGTTTTTTTTAGAATGAACTCATACTGAATATGAATCAGGGTCAGAGATTAACGAGGGCAAACAGGAAAAATGCCACTGAAATGAATTAAAAAGACCCCAAATTCAAGATATTGCATGCAGAAGATGCCCCGTATGATTTTTGTGTTTTATATTTCTATCATATGACGTAGTTAAGCAACCTAAGTAAGTGTGCGACTGCCAGTGTGATACTGATTTATGCAGCTGTAAGTTAATATGAAGTGTCTGTTTTTGCTCTAATTAACAAATAAAACCATTCCAAAACAAATCCAGCAGAACCGTTGTGTGTCTGCGAGTAAAACAGCTGTTTGATTCCTGAATGAATCCAGCTGATGCTGATTTCATTTGATTAGTAACAGCCAACAGAATCTTATTATTCTAGTTGAATGTATTAATTGATTGTAATAATTTGGCATTGATTAAAGATGATGCGTACATCTAATAAGGTTAAGAAATTGTGCTTATAAATGGAAAAACGCCCTTAGAAATCAATTTAAGGTGACCGATATCAGCATTAATGAATCAGAGCTCATTAACATTTGTGACCCTGGAGCACAAAACCAGTCTTAAGTATGATGGGTATGTTTGCGGCGATAGCCAACAATACACTGTATGGGTCCAAATCACTGATTTTTGTTTTATGCCAAAAATCATTCGGATATTAAGTAAAGATCATGTTCCATGAAGACGTTTTGTAAATTTCCTACCGTAAATATATCAAAACTTAATTTTTGATTAGTAATATGCACTACTAAGAACTTCATTTGGACAACTTTAAAGGTGATTTTCTCAATATTTTGATTTTTTTTAGATTTTCAAAAAGTTGTATCTCGGCCAAATATTGTCCTATCCTAACAAACATTAATGGAAAGCTTATTTCATCAGCTTTCGGATAATGTATAAATCTCAATTTCAAAAAAATGACCCTTATTACTGGTTTTGCGGTCCAGGGTCACATTACTGATTATCGTGTGCTCCTGCTGCTGTTCTCAGGTCAGATATAAGCAGAAGAACGATCAGGTCAGCCTGTATTCGCTCCTGCCGGTGACCGCAGACACAGAGTTTGCCAAACACATGAGCGACATCCAGAGCGAGGTGACACGCTGATGCTGATGTTACTGACTGAAGTGAAGTTTAGAGTCTGTTTCTTTCGGTCTAAATCCGCTTCTGTTTTCAGCTTCAGTACAAGCAGGAGGGTAAAAAGGAAGCGGAGAGTAACCTGTACAGCCTGATGCCCGAGACGCTCCAGACCGAACACGCTAAAGACGCCTACGAGCTGCAGAGTCACGTATGTGTGTCACATCACAAGACAAATGACACAGATGAGGCAGAGTGCGGTTGAGTTCGTGAATGACAGGAGCGTGTGTGACGAGGGAGAGCGTGTTTTCACACATGACTGTGTCCGTAGGTTAAATATAAAGAGAAAAACAGAACAGATGCGTCTCTTTACGCCCATCTGCCCGAGACTCAGGACACGGAACACGCTAAACACGCCGGAGAGCTGCGCAGCGAGGTACGTACGACACCGACGGCAGATTCACACGTCACGAGCGTCACGCTGACCGCAGGTGTGTCTCCCTCAGCTGAAGTATAAAGAGGCCGTGAAGAAGGATCTGTCCTCACCGCTGTACTCGCAGATGAGCGACACCGCAGAGATCCGGCGGGTCCGAGATCTCACCGCACTGCAGAGTCAGGTAACACACCTGAACACCTGGAATGATCCAAACCTATAATGCAGTGCAATCCAATGATGACGAAGAGACGGGGCTCTATACATTTCAGGAGCACCTTCTAATCAATAATCAAAAAATCTGATCAAAAATTAGTCTTCCCATTACGAGGGGATATCTGACTCCCTAAAGTGATTTACTGGGGAATTTTGTTTTTGCCTTTGTAAGGGAGTTTTTCTAACGTCATTAAAAGTATGTCATCTTTTATGTTGTTTTAAAATGATGTCTTATTATGTCTTTTTAAAAAGTTCTAATTAAAACAAGAGAACAAGAACAAGTAGAATAAGAATGAGTGACCAATCAAATGCAGTCAGTATTAACATAATTAATTAGTACTACAGAGGTGCCACAGAAGAGCACAAAAGTGTCTTGTAGGTGTATTTTCAGATGTTTCATGAGGCTCAGAGGTGGCATGAGTGAAATCACATTCATAAATTCATGTTGAGATTAATGTTTTTAATTTTTGAATAAAGAAATATTAAATGATTCAAATAGCTGAAAAGATACTTTAAAAATGAAACTAAATCTGCCAGTAGGTGGCGGCACGTCACTGATTTAATTACTGAATCATTCATTCATTTGATTTGTTCGAACATCTGATTCATTTAGGAATAAAGCAAGTGACTCTTTATGAATGGGAAACTGAATCATTGACTCACTTGATTCTATTAAAAACGCACGATCATTCACAAACGAAACAGCGCTGTGTCTGAATGGAGATGCGCAGCGGCTCAGTTGTGACTTGTTTCAGACTATTTTTGATGACAAAATAGAAAAAAATCAGGCAATAGTGTTATAGTCAGATGATGTAAGTCACTTAATATTAACTTCTTGTTTATTTAACTGTTGTATTCAATCAGTATCTCATTTACAAACTCCCTCAATAACCATTAAAAGCTGACACTCATCTTAGTTCATGGTGATCTCACAAAATTGCATTAAAATGAACAACACTCTCTACACTGCACAACCAATCTCTTATTCACACTCTCTCTACACTTTGTTTATGAAAGGGTTGGTGAGATCTGTCTGTGATTCATTACTCAACGCTGCAAAAACACGCAGAAACCTTTGAATCTCCCCTCAGCGCAAACACAGATGTGCTGATGGGCTCAGATGCTCCTGAATATTATTTCAGAGTCGCACGCAGTAGTTTTCATTCGCACCGTAGAGCCCTGAGAGATGAGCGAATAAACGTTCCTCAAAAGATCCTGATGATCAGATTTGACACTGATTTTTCTACAAAATGATTCATGGAGAATCGAGTAAAGCCAAGCTGCTAAAATCTGCCAGTGAGATGCTGTTCAGTGTTGATCAGTGTTGATCAGTGTGACTCATGACGTGTGCTGATGTGTTTCAGGTTCAGTATAAGACTGAAGGACAGAAGCTCATGAGCTCCAGCGTTTATTCTCAGATGGCAGAGACTCCAGAGACGCAGTTCACGAAGACAGTGACTGAACTCCAGAGCGACGTGAGGATGAACGACACGCACACGTGTGCTGATTTGTCAATTTGGTGTAAAGCTGCTTTGCAACGATATGTATCGTGAAAAGCGCTATACAAATAAATTTGAATTGAATTGAATTGAATAGTGATGGCACACGCGATCAGATCTGATGTGTGTGTGTGTGTGTTCAGGTGAAGTATAAAGCGGACGCTCAGCAGCAGTTGAGCCGATCTCTGTACCATCAGCTCTCGGAGACTCTAGCGACTCAACACGCTCGAGACGCCGCACACATCCAGAGCGAGGTAACGGTTTCATCATCATCATCGGCTCAACCGTGCATTCGATCAGTAAAGTATGAGCACACACTCGTGTGATGTGAGGAATCACGTCTGCAGCACAAACACACGCTCGGTGCTGGAGCTGCGATCAGCGTGAAGTACTCTAGTACTGGTGATGGTTGAGTTACTGAACTGTCTGTCTGTGGTTTCAGGTGAAGTATAAAGAGAAGGTAAACTCCTCGTCTCTTTACTCGCATCTGCCAGAGACGCCAGAGACTCGGCTGGCCAGAGAGCAGACGGACATCTGCAGCGAGGTACGGCTCACACGGCACGTGAAGGGTTAAAATGGTAGCGTAGTGACGGGTCAGTGGGTTATCAGGAGGTTATTTTAACTCTGCAGGTCAGATATAAAGAGGACGGGCGGAGGGACGTGTCGTCCTGTCTGTACTCACTTCTGCCGGAGACGCCGGAGACGCAGTTCGCCAAACAGCAGGGTGAACTACAGAGCCAGGTACACTTTACTGTGTTTACTCATTAGTCATTATGCTGTTAATCGTGTTCATTTGCTCATTCACTAACCCTAACCCTTTTTTAATCAGGTGTGATTCTGAGCTAGAGCTGCGTGTTATTGAAAAAAAAAACGGATATGTTTTGTTATTCTGTTTTGTATATTGTGATACAGAAAAAAAAATACAGTTTGACCGAAAGATATGAAAAGCTCCATTCAGGAAAAAACAAATCATTCTGGAGTGAGTGGGTGATTCTGTTAGTGTGCATCTTTATATAAAACAACATTATTTTTAAAAATTTTTTTACTGTGAACCATTCTTACAGGGCTGAATGATTTGAGAAAAATGTGTGTGTTCATACTAACTCAAAGCTGTTTCAGTAACTATAAAGTAAACCGTTTCTTATTTCTCCACTTGAGTTTTCATATGCCACATTTCTACTGTTTTTAAACAATTCAGTGACTATAAAATTAACAAAAAAATGAAAATAATTAAATACAAAATATTGAACAAAACAAATAATGTGTTTAGTATTTCTGTTGTAGTGTAAAATAAGAATTCATTGAAAAAAAATATATTTTTTTAAATTTACTGTAAAATTACAATTTGCTGCCGGTTTTTATAGTGCGGCTCATGATATCAGCATCTCAGAACGGCTCAATTCTCAGGAAATGAACCACGAGATGCTGAAACTGAATCATGAACTACACGCGTGTAAATGCTGCACTTCACTCTGCAGTCGGGAGCACGTATATTTAATTAAGCCACATCATGATATTGATTTTATGTGGATATATCATGCAGCCCACTGTGACCACTTTCTAGTTAACACTACAGACACGTGTGTGATGTTGATGTGATGTTCTGCTGTGCTGTAGAATCAGTACCGGAGAGAGACGCAGGAGGATCTGTCTCACTGTCTGTACTCTCAGCTGCCCGAGACGCTGCACACACAGTTCGTGAAGGAGCTGACGCCGCTCATCAGTGAGGTGATCCACCGTCCACATTCATCCAGACACATCTGAAGACGTTCTCCGTCCACACTCATGTTTTCAGAAGTTTCTCGTCCACACACTGAAACATCTGCAGACTCTTAAATCAGCTCACTACACTCTCATACAAGCTCACTGAGATGAACAGAGAACAGACATTAAATATCCAGACAAACAGAATATATATATACAGAATACAGAATATTGGTATAAAACAGCAGTCATGGAATGGTGTGAGATGACTGGATACTTTCAACTGATTTCCTGTTGAACTGCAGCTCAAACTATTCCAAATATAGTGAATTAATCTACAAACTCCATCATAATGCACAACGTTTCCATCTAACATGTATTTTGAGCTGCAGCTCGTCATATTAATGGAGTGTTTCACTAGTTAGCAGTAAACCGGTTACCTCACCTCAATATGGAGCACATTTGTGTTGGATGTTTTCTTTGGAATGGAAATAAGGATATTTTATTTGTAAACATCATACTTTCTTCGATTGTTTCAGTTAATGGCATAAAACTAGCGAGCTAAGCCAATAGTGGTACTGACAGTGTCGTGTAAACATGACTGAAGACGCGAAAAGAGAAACAGACGAACCGATTCAATTAAGTGAGTCATTTACGCTGGAGCCGCTCCGGTTGATTCAAACCCGTGACTTCGATCAGTTCAAGCGATTCACTAGCGAAACCAGATCAAAAGAGCCATTCATTTTCGAATTTCAGCATCGTAATCATTTTTAAAAAACACGTATAGTGAATGAAACTGAGCTTTTTGAAACCCCGATTAAAGTTAAACCGTTGCGTCGCATAATAATTCACTGTTTCGAAGCGCTCCAATCGGATCGCGTTTCGCGAATCATGTGATTCATATCAGAACTTCGTCGCATATCGCGAATCAGTTCAGGAATGGAATGATTCACGATCCGCGCTCCGATTCCTTATGTGAAATGATGGTTCGCGAATCATTATTCAGATGGGCACTTTGGAGTGCGGATCGCGAATCATTTAACTCAGATCGGAACTTCGAGACGTTGCGCATATCGCGAATTATTTGATTCAATTTGTGACTTCTGAGCGGATTCGCAAATCTTTTGATTCAGATCGGAACTACAAACGCGGATCGCGAATCATGAATCATTTGATTCAGATGGAAAGTGATATTTTCCTATGTTCTCTTTATAGTCAAATAATACAAACCTGCCAGAATAACGGTCCGTTTTAAATGTTACGTGCATTATTTCTCTTTCTCTTTTTGTTCTTAGGTTGACA
>CM070030.1:209349-211849 GCA_036247105.1 Cirrhinus mrigala
TTGTAGAGTACAGTATAAGAACATGAACCCATTAGATGTAGAGTGAGGCCTGAGTACCCATGATTCACTGTGTGTTTGTATATTTTCAGAGTAAATATAAAGAGGCAGGAAGGAAGCAGGCGTCCGGCGCTCTCTATTCACTCCTGCCGGAGACTCTGGAGACACAACATGCGAAAGACGCCGCAAACCTCCTGAATCAGGTGAAAGAATACCTGTTATATGAGCCGTGGCACACGCGTGTCAGAATAAACACACATGGAAATAAACATTTGCTTTGATTTCAGACGAAATACAAGGAGGAGGCGAAGAAAGAAGCTTCTGCCAGTCTGTACGCTCTTCTGCCAGAGACGACTGAGACTCAACATGCCAAAAACGTCTCTGAACTCCTGAGTGAGGTGTGTGTGTGTGTGTGTGTGTGTGTGTGTGTGTGTGTCACCTCCCATCCACTCATATTCCAACTGAATCATTTCATATTCTGACTAAATGAATCTTTGCAGTCAACAACTTGTATGTTATTCTGAGTGAATCGTTTCATGTTCTGACTGAGTCATTTCATATATTGACTCAGTGGATCATTTCATATCACGACTCAGTAAATCGTTTCATATTCACTGAATCGTTTTATATTTTGACTCATTGAATCATTTCATAATTTGACTCAGTGAATCATTTCATATCTCGACTCAGTGAATCATTTCCTATTCATTGAATCGTTTCTTATCTGGACTCATGAAATCATTTCATATCTTGACTCAGTGAATTGTTTCATATTTTGACTCATTGAATCATTTCATATGTTGACTCAGTGGTTTGTTTAATATGTTGACTCTGATTGTTTCCTCTCAGAATAAGTACAAGCAGAGCGGCAAACAGGAGAACAGCAGCAGTATTTACTCTCAGCTGCCACAAACACAGGAAACTCAGTTTGCCAAACAGATGGCGGAGCTTCAGAGTGATGTACGTGTGTGTGTGTGTGTGTGTGTGTGTGTGTGTGTGTGTGTGTGTGTGTGATCTCTGTGTGTTTATGTGTGTGTGTGTGATGTTGATGTGATGTTCTGCTGTGCTGTAGAATCAGTACCGGAGAGAGACGCAGGAGGATCTGTCTCACTGTCTGTACTCACAGCTGCCCGAGACGCTGCACACACAGTTCGTGAAGGAGCTGACGCCGCTCATCAGTGAGGTGATCGTCGGAGTTTCTCATATTCTGCTGCTTCGATAATGATAACTATATTTTATTAAAACTTTATAGGTATAGTTACATTCTCGGTGTGAACGGCCTTTGAAAGCCTCACATTGATCAGTTGATCAGTAACCTAATGCTGTCCGAATGTGTTTTAATGAGCTACATGAATATTAATGATATGTAAATGAAATGTGAATGTAGAATAAATATAAGGAGGATGGAAAGAAGGAGCTGCAGAAGTGCCTGTACGCCCATCTGCCCGAAACCATCGCAACACAACACGCCCGAGAGCAAACACAACTCTACAGTCAGGTGCACACACACACACACACACACACACACACACACACACACACACACACACTCATAGTGTTTGAATCAGTACTCTGAATCATTGCTCTGAATCAGTACTCTGCTGACGCTGCTGTTTGCTGTTCTGTGCAGAAGAGCTATAGAGACTCTCCAGACGCTCAGGTGTGTCTGTACGCTCAGATGCCGCAGACCATCGAGACGGTGTTCGCTAAAGAAGTGTCCAGACAGCAGAGTGATGTGAGTCAGATCATGTGTTATTCACGAGTGTTTATCGTCCATCAGTGTGTGTGTGATCACTGGATCCCGAACAACGGCCTCGTCATTGATGCACTCTGTCATCGTGTGTGTTTGCATGCTCATCCGTGTGTGTGTGTGTGTGTGTGTGTGTGTGTGAGCAGCTGTGCATCGCTTACAGGCAAAGCTCATTGACCTACTGCCCGTCTAAAACACAAACATATGCACACTTTTATATTTTCAGTTTTCATTTTATTTTAGTTTGTTTTAGTAATTTTGTTGTGATTTTGTTTGTATTTGCCTTTGTACTGTTTCTATTTAGCTTTTTTTTTATTTTTTAGCAACATTTCTAATTTGTACGTTTTTTTTTTTAAGTCTACCTTTTTATTTAGTATATTTATTTTATTTCAAGTTTATTTCAGTTACTGAAAGCAAGAGTCTGATTGCCTGTATGTCAATATGTGTCACATTTTGTGTTGATCGCTTTACAGTCACTGAATCTGTTTTATAACGGTGTGTGTGTGTGTGTGTGTGTGTGTGTGTGTGTGTGTGTGTGTGTTTTATAATGTTGTGTTGTGTTTTGTAATCAATATTCTTTCCTTATCTGTAGAAACTCTACAAAGAAAAGTTTAACTCTGAAAAAGGCAAATCAAACTACTCTCAGATGAAGGATCTGCCCGACGTCACACACGCCATACAGGTCAACAAACACCAGAGCGATGTGAGAATCCAGTTTCACGCACAATTTTACAGTTAAACCAATAATAGTTT
>CM070030.1:216849-291849 GCA_036247105.1 Cirrhinus mrigala
CTGGACACATTCTGAGTGAGGTACACACATAAACACACACACACACACACACACACACACACAATCACAGACATACACACAAACACAAACATAGACACACACGCACATATATAAACCGTCCTAGGCACACACACACAGACCTACACACAAACACTCATAGAGAAACACACTCACTCACTTCACTTCTGAGGAGACGCAAAAGAGAAGAGAATGAGACGCAAAGACTCATGTTTGTTTCACTATATTAGGGTGGACATCTGCCCCTCACAAGTATGATCAAAACAAACTCACACACACACACACACTTCATCATCATGTGTTTCTGCTACTGTAGAAGGAGTATCGTAAGGATCTGGAGCAGGAAGTGAAAGGGAAAGGCCTGACGGGTCTGGAGGAAACACCGGATCTGCTGCGGGTGAAAAACGCTGGACACATTCTGAGTGAGGTACACACACACACACACACACACACACACACACACACACAGACCTACACACAAACACACACACACTTGAGCTTCATCATGACATGTTTGTGCTCCTGCAGAAGGAGTATCGTAAGGATCTGGAGTGTGAGATCAGAGGGAAGGGAATCGACGACACAGCAGACAGTCTGGACATGCAGAGAGCCAAGAAAGCGTCTGAGATCAGCAGCGACGTGAGTGACGGATCAAACACACACACACACACACACACACAATCCAAAAGAGACTCTGAGCGTGTGTGTGTGTGTTTTAGGTGTCGTACAGACAAGCGTCTCAGCACAGAGAATCATCATACGGCACAGTGACAGACACACCTGCGCTGCTGCACGCCGCCTACCTGAAAGACGTCTACAGTCAGGTCACAAGACACACCTGTCTGTCTGTCTGCAGTACCTGTGAGACCATTAGAACTGGTGTTCACGTGTGTGTGTGTGTGTGTGTGTGTGTGTGCAGAAGAAGTACCGCGGTGACGTGGAGCATCTGAAGGGCTCGTGTTCTGCTGCATCAGACACACCAGAGATCCAGAGAGTGAAGAACAACCAGCGCAACATCAGCGCAGTGAGACACACACACACACACACACACACACTGATCATGCTGTTCATCACTGGACTCTATACTGGACACGCGTGTGTGTGTGTGTTTGTGCAGCTCTTCTACACGTGGGACTCGCGGCTGATGAAGGGTCTGACGTCTGCGACCGCCGACACTCCAGAGATCAGACTGGCCCGAGAAAACGCCAAGAACATCAGTGACGTGAGTAACGTGCAGTGTGAGTTTGATCACATGATGCAGCCTCATGTATAATGTGTGTCTCCTCCCCAGTATAACCATATATGGAGCTTATGAAGCCTGGATTGACTATGAGCTTCTCTGCATATCATTTGCATATGCATGTTCCCATCAGTGTGATAAAACACTGCTGGCACATCACACTGCCAAAATCATTCAGTTTCCATGTTTTAGAATAAAAATATCCATAAATCCAAAAAACAAAGTACACTTGACCAAATACTATGAGATGCTTTTTAGAGAAGAATTATTCTCAATCATTCCCATTGACAAAATGTTTTTCATTGTTTTAAAGAAACCAAATTTATGCTGTTTTGCCCAAAAAATTTCAACATATTTTAGCCTGTTTAGATATTTTAACTGAGAACTAAATCATACAGAATGAGTTTTTTTGAGAAAGTAAAAGTGTGCACAGTCTCCTGTGAGGGCTAGGTTTAGATGTAGGGCGATAGAAAATAGGGTTTATACAGTATAAAAACCATTACGCCTATGGAATGAACCCATAAAACATGGAAACACAACATGTGTGTGTGCGTGTGCGTGCGTGCGTGTGTGTGATCTCCCACAGGTTCAGTACAGGGAGTCGGTGGGATCCGGTACGGCCGTGACTGACACTCCTGAGATGGAGCGCGTGCGCAGGAACCAGAACAACATTAGTGACGTGAGTCTGTGTGTGTGATTGACACCTGTCAGTCATCTGAGCTTCAAATTCACATCATCATCTTAATCATCCTCCTCAGGTCAAATATAAGAAAGCGGTTGATCCGGTCAGTGTGGGAGTGACGCCTGAGCTGGAGCGAATCAGACAAAACCAGCAGAACATCAGCACGGCAAGAACACACACACACACACACACACACCAGGGTCCTCTAGGAGGGGTCAAAATTCAAAATGACATAAATGATCTAAAATAAGTGTGTTTCAGGTGCAGTACCAGCGCGGTTTGCAGGAGGTCAAAGGTCGCTCCTGCTCAGAGTTGGATACGCCTGAAATGAGGCGTGTGCGGAAATCTCAGGACTCTGTTTCCACGGTAGCCGGACTGTGGCGACGCCCGCGTGTGACTTCACCGCATTAACACGCGACTGACACGTCACACGGGTGACGAACGATCACACTCACTCACGAGTTTATCAGAGACCAAACCGCACCGTAACCATCACCTGGAGTGTGTTTGCATGCGAGTGTGTTGTTGTGATTGTGTGTGTGTGTGTGTGTGTTATTGTGATGTGTGTGTGATGTTCTCTCTCTCTCTCAGGCTAAGTATCACGAGGAGTTCGAGCGTTCACGGGGTCGAGGCGCCGCACACACCCTCGATGAGCAGCACATGGCACGTCTCCATGGAGACCAGCTGATGGGCGCTGGTGACGGTTACCATGGCGTCCAGCCGCAGGTGGTCGAGATGGACCGCAGATCAGCCGGAGCCGCTGGTCAGTGCATCACAAATACTCACGTTTATGAAGTGTTTAACATTAAAATGATTCTTTCTGACTTTATTGAACTTGTGAAGTTTTAGACTGTTTGCAGCAGAAGGACGTTTGATGTTTCTCCGTTCATGGCACACAGACACAGCTGTGATTTGTTGTGTTTTGTAAATAATCATCATTTGACCATTGTCTTCATCTCTGAACATGTTTTGCTCTTCATTGATTGTTGTGACACTTCAATACTCTATCAGTCAGAAGTTTAGGGTTTTTGAAGTCTCTTCTGCTCATCAAGGCTGCATTTATTTGGTCAAATATACAGTGAAAACAGTGAAATATTATTTCTCTGTGAATATCTGTTAAACTGTAATTGATTTCTGTGATGCGCAGCTGAATTTTCAGCATCATTACTCCAGTCTTCAGTGTCACATGATCCTTCAGAAATCATTCTGATTTTATTGCTGCTCAACAAACATTTCTGATTATTAGCAAAATCTTTTGCAACATTATAAATGTCTTTACTGGCTCTTTTGATCAATTGAATGCATTCTTGATGAATAAAATGGTTAATTTCTTTAAAAAAAAAAAAGAATGCTGGTCACATGACACATTTAATCCTGAAGCTGTTGATTGATCAAACCATCTCGACCTTTGACCTGTGTGTTGTGCTGAAGAGCTGAAGGTGTGGAGGACTGATCCGGGATCCATCTTTGATTTTGATCCAGTGGAGGACAATATTCAGTCTAAAAGCCTGCGCAGGATGACGGGTATCGCAGACGCACCACAGCCACTGTTCACTGACCATCAGCTGCCGCTTATGTGTGTGTAACACGTCTGTGTGTGTGTGTGTGTGTTAGAGCGTGTCAGCCGTGTCCCCCAGCAGCCGTCTGCGCAGTCGGTGGTGTCTGCGGCGCAGTCGGTGTGCAGTTCTTTGGGCTCAGAGCTCTGGGCCGATCGGAGCACGTCCGTCTGCAGCAGCGCGTCTGCACTGCAGGACCGATCCAGTTCAGGCAAGATCACGGACGCATGCCGCCAAAATAACCACACGCGTGTGCGTTTGACTCCGACACCACCCATCGGCCCATCAGATCCACTCGTTCACTCTCACAAACGATGATTGTCCGTTTCTGTTTTAGCACTAACCTGTTTTCATTTTCCGTAAATCACGGTTTCTTCAGCAGGTGCAGGTGTGAGAGCGGATGAAGCTCGACTCGCAGGCGTCTGCGCTGTTTGATTGTGTGTTTGTGATGTTGTTCATCACACAGGTGTGTACCAGCATCACTCCCATCATCCTCAGCAGTACCAGCAGGGTTACGCACACATGCAGGCCGTCCGCAGCGTTCAGTCTCCTCCACACTCGGCCTCCATGGTGAGAGAAAACAGCAGGAATACACTTCACTGTGCTTTATATCACACAGAGGTGTTTTACTCACATTTAGTCATACAGCACTTTATACAGTACAGACTGATTCAGAGCAGAAAAATAACAAAAAGTTTAAAAAAATTAATCAATTATGAAACTAACTGAAAGCAGCTTTACAAAAGTCAATTTCCCAGGAAGTGTTGATCTTGAACACATGGGATGTAAATGGTGTTCTTGTGTGATAATATACTCAGACACGTGTGATTGTGAGCTGCGTTACTGCGCTAATCTGTGCGTAATCGTTGTTGTTGTCGTTTCCAGCAGAGGGTGTATCGGGCGCTGTACGATTACGCCGCTCAGGATCACGACGAGGTCTCCTTCCGCGACGGCGACGTGATCGTTAACGCGCAGCCCATCGACGAGGGATGGATGTTCGGCACCGTCCAGCGGACCGGAAAGTCCGGCATGCTTCCCGCAAACTACGTGGAGTGTTTGAACTGAGATCAGCCACACACGATTCATCATCCACACATTAACACACCATATTCTCCTCCAGCGTCTGCCTGCTGACGGTTGCGGTTGAGATGAGTGAGTGACATGTTGGCAGGTTTTGGCAGGGGAAGTGATGTCATCTGAGATCAGACGCCAAAACCTGATCAAAGCTGATTATTATATTCGTATGGAAGCCTATTCTGCCACAGAATAAATATATCAAAAGTTAGTTTAAATTTTTAATTCTGACTTTTTTTCGCAACTCAAAGTTTATATCTCAGTATAGACTTTTTTTCTCTCAGAATTGCACTTTTATCTTACAGTTCTGACTTTTTCTCAGAATTGTGAGATATAAACTTGCAAAATTCTTGCAAAAACAAAAGTCAAAATATCTCACTTCTGAGTTATAATTCTGACTTTTTGTCTCAGAATTACGAGGAAAAACTTTAAATTGTGAAATAAAAAGTCACAGTTACCTTTATTATTTTCTATTCAGTGGCAGAAACAAGCTTCTATGTATTTTGGGTATGAAAATCAGATAATGAATGGAGGTTTTTAATAATGAGTTATTTCATGACTGATAGTTAAATGAGGTTAGTTTCATCATCTTTCTTTAACTTTAATTTTTAATTGTTGCCAACGAAGCTTCTTGTCCAGTCATTCACACTAATTTTGGTGACTGTAATACGAGGCATGAGATTTATGTTCTCCATCAGCGTTTATTATGCCATCACACATTACTAAGAGACTTCAGCCCCGCTGACTAGTTCTGAAATAAACTAGTAGGGATGTTAATTCAGGTTGTGAACTGAGAGGGGGTCGTTTACTAACCAGTAACAGTTTCTGGAGGTTGAACCGATTCGTAGTGTTTGATGAGAAAAACATAGGACTGTTTGTCAGCAGTTCAGATCTGCACAAAAGCCATTTGACGTAGAAAACAATCATCTACTGTACGTAGAAACTGCTCTTTTTCTAAGGTTTGATGATTTTCATAATGGTTAAATGCACCAGCACTAGTGGTAAATCACTAAAGTAATTCCCAGTTCTGTTCATCACATGTGCTGATAGCTTTAACTAGTCACACTAGTTTGCTTTATTTGCTTTAGTAACGTGTTGATCTGTCAGCAAACAGATGTTTGATCGGCATGAACAGAGTCTGATGTCATTAAGATAAAGAGTCTCGGTGTTTATGACAGAAGATTCATCTATTCATTCATTCATTCTGTTGTTCTGCTGATTCAGTCATATTTACACTGTAAACCAGCTGCATGTGCAGAACTGTACATATGATGCGTCAGGTTTTCATTTCTTCTGATTGCACTGATTCCTATAGTCTGAATCAGTGTTTTACTGCAGAATGACTCTAAATCAGTTCAGAGTTCTGTCAGATATTAAGATGAGTTAAGTATGTGATAAATGCATGAATTATAAGCTAGATATCTGCAGGTTGTGAGTGTGACTGTATGTGCTCGGAGGATGATGGGATTGAAGGTTTGACATGTTTGAAGTGTTTTATTTACTTTATTATAAATCCTCTCATTTATCGACACTTTGATCTATTTACCCGCGTCACTGTCTTCTGTTAACATTATTTAACTTGTAGTGTTTCACAGTTATTGAAATGAATATTAATAAAACGCTTTGTTCAGCATCTTGTCTGATTAGTGTCTGTGTGCGTGAATCTCCACCGAAAGCGACACGTGTCTCTGTGCGTCTGACGTCAGCGCTGAAATCACAGTACGGTTTTTGTTTTTTGTGATAGTTGTACATCAGCTCGTATAATCGTTTACATGAATTAATTCTAATGGTTAATGCATGATATACAAATCCGATGCATGCGTTCCAGCAGTCTGTTAAAATGGTTTTAAAAAAAAAATACACTTTCAGCAATCGCTAAACAGGGCGATGAGGAAAGTAACAGGTATCACGTGACAGCGCCTGGCGTTTGCGTGGCGCTCCGAAAAATATTTTACACCTGAATAATAATATAATGAGACTCTTTACAACTCACTAACCTGAAAATACACCCAGAGGTGTCCAAATATAATATTTAATAATTTAAGGCATTCTAAAGCCCCGCCCATCGCCAGCGCCATCTTCGCGCTTATTTGATTTTTATGGCGACACGTGTCTCTGTGCGTGTGACGTCGGCGGGGTCCCGGATGAGGCGCAGGCGTAGTGCTGTGGTTCGTCAGTGTGGGTTCGTTCAGCGCGTCAGACGCGTTTCTCTCTCGTTTTTTCTCATTTAACTTTAGTATTTTGTCGTTTGCTCCTCATCGTTGGAATCATGAAACTGCTGCAGAAGCTGCTGCTGCTGCTCTTACTGGCGTTTCCAGCGACGCTGCTGCTGAAGGGTGAGTTTGACTGTGTTCGATCAGGCCGCGGGCTCACAAACTCTCTGTATATGCAGTAATAATCGATAATAAAGCGATCAGTCCGCTGTAACTCGTCGATAATCCGCTCTGGAGGCTCGTAGTGTCGCGTTTGTGCTGATTTGTTGTCGTGTGTAGTGAGTGTGAGTGATTGTGCGGCTGTGTGACGTGTCCTTCAGCGCCGCTCACATTCATTCAAACTCTCGCTAAATCACATCACTGCTGCTCTGACAGAAACACACATCAGCTTACACACTAACCACAGTTATATTGCGCTACAAAGTACATTAAGGAGCAGAAAGTGTTTTGCTATGACTCTAGTATTGATTACGTGTCATATCGTACAGTGTAAGTAAGACATAAGTAGATTTACTGTCACAGCGTCTTCACACTTCACTTAAACTCTGTGAATGAGCATTTAATTCCATGAACATACATGATGTATGACGTTCTGCACATCAGTGAATCTCAAACATCATCAGATGTGTGTTAGAGCTCATAATGATCTCCAGATGTGTGTGTGTGTGTGTGTGTGTACAGATCTACTGTATGCCACTGGCACATGATTTTGTACGTGTATGTAACTGCATCTATAATAATTATGTCCCTGTAATTTTTTTTTTTGTGGACTTAAATAAATTGTTAAAATGTGTGTTTCAGGCCCGGTGGTTTCTGCACAGGACGCTACTGAGGAAGAGGAGGCTGTGGATGAAGATGCCGCTGATGATGTCATGGCGGAGGATGAGGATGATGAAGCTGAGGTGGAGGACGATGACAACACTGAACTAGTAAGAGAACTAACTAAAGTTAAACTCTTGTCATCTGACACTCGAAACAGTTTGTGAAGATGCTTATGTTGTTGTTTCTTCTGTCAGACGGAAGAAAAGGAAGAAGAGGAAGAAGAAGCTCTGGTGGGGGAGATGAAGGCTTCGCCCAACGCTGACACCACCATCCTCTTCGTCAAAGGAGAAGGTGAACGAGTTGATCTCACGCCGACACGAGCGGCTCACGTTCACCATCAGAGATGACTGATTTACTGCGCAGAGTTAACAAATTTTGTTAGTTATGCTGTGAAACATTTGTTTATACCATATTTGAATTTTTAAGGCCTTTAATTGATCAAACCTGTTTTGCACACAATCTGCTCCATGCCTTCTGTTGTCTGATTGATAGTTTAGAGGGTTTTTTAATCCAGTAAGCTCTTTTTAGTGTAATTGTACCAACGTCCGTCTTCAGCTGGTGCTTCACGTGTTTTTGCTGTCAAATCCTGACTGAGTTTTATCAAGAGTAACTTTGGTTGTATTTCCAGATTAACACTTACTGGACTGAGGCAGCTTACTTTACTTGATAGCTTTTGTTTGAGTCTCTGAATAAAATTGAGCTCTATATTAAACTATATGAGCCTGGTGGATCAGTTATGATACAAAACCTAAAACACATGCAAACGGCTTAACAAACGTACGTCAGGTTCACGGAGTCTGTCGCTCTTATGTGTTTTAGTTTGATATTTTGAGAACTATGAAAACTGTTGGTCGTTTCTCATCTGTCATATCATTTATTCGTTCTCCTCCTGAATGGCAGATTTTCCCGCCAACAACATCGTGAAGTTCCTGTTGGGATTCACCAACAAAGGTTCGGAGAACTTCATCGTGGAGTCTCTGGACGCCTCGTTCCGCTACCCGCAGGACTTCCAGTTCTACATCCAGAACTTCACGGCGCTCCAGCTGGGGACGGTGGTTCCTCCTCAGCGCCAGGCCACGTTCGAGTACTCGTTCATCCCGGCCGAACCCATGGGCGGACGACCCTTCGGCCTCGTCATCAACCTCAACTACAAGGACAGCAGCGTGAGTCTCCGTCTGCGTTCCGGCAGCTGATCTCTGGGCTCGTTCCTCTCTCGCTCACGTCTGCCTCCTCTCTGCCGTTTCAGGGTAACGTGTTCCAGGACGCCGTCTTCAACCAAACCGTCACCATCACAGAGAGAGAGGATGGTCTGGATGGAGAAACGTAAGGCTGCAGCGGCGATGGAGGGTTTGAGCAGCAGGTGGCGCTCTGATCGTGTGACTGAATGTGTGTCTGTTTGCAGGATCTTCATGTACGTGTTCCTGTCGGGTCTCGGCCTGCTGCTGGTGGTCGGTCTTCATCAGCTGCTCGAGTCACGCAAGGTGAGACGCTCAGATCTTCAGCGGCTGACTGTCTTTTGATGATCACAATCTGTGCTTCGGTGACTGATGCTTGTGTGTGTTTGTGTTTGTGGTACAGAGGAGACGACCAGCAGCTAAAGTTGAGATGGGAACCTCCAATCACAATGATGTGGACATGAGCTGGATCCCACAGGAAACACTCAACCAGATCAGTGAGTTTCAGCCAGTCACAGTTGGCTTTATACACACAAAAACATCACACTATTACATCAAAATAATTAAACAAATGGGTCTCCACAGTCAAATAAACCTGGAATAGCCTTTTCAAATGGTAATTATGAATTGAAAGGTTTGATTAAAGTAATTGCATTTGAATTTAAGAACTTAGTCTGTTGTGCTGTGAGACGATTACAGTATTTCTAATAATAATAGACATAATAATAATATAAACACATGACGTGTGTGTGTGTATATATGAAGAGTTAATTTGCAAAAACAGATAACAGCTTTTAACAATTTTAAAAAATCATTTTTTTTTATTGTGCATTCCAGTTAATCTCAATCAAACTGCAGTTGGGTTATTTTGATATAAAGTAAAAATAACAAAAAAATATAGCTAACTATCACAATAAAACAAACATAATTTTTATATATATATATATATATATATATATATATATATATATATTAGGGCTGTCAAATGATTAATTGCATACAAGATAAAAGTTTGAGTTTGCCTAATATATGTGTGTGTGTACTGTGTGATTATCATGTGTATATATAAATACAAACACATTTATGTATATATTTAAGAAATATTTTCAAGTATATGTATTTATAATTTTTATATAAATTATATATAATTAAATATTTTGTACATAAATAACATATATTTCTCTGAAATATATACATTCATTTGTGTGTGTTTATACATGCATAATAATTACACACAGTGCACACACATTTATTAGGCCACTTCAAATGTTGACTTATGTATGTGTGTGTAATTTATTTAATTTTTTGGCAAAGTGATGCCGACCCTATATAAAATTTAAAAAAAATGAAATGAACATTCTGTCATCACTTTCCCTTGTGTCATTCCAAACTTAATGAGTTTCTTCTGTTGAAGGCATCTTGAAGAATGTTGGTAAGCAAACAGTTCACCGTAGCCATTGACTTACACAGTATGGAAAGAAATAAATAATGCGAAGTTGCTGGAGACTAGAAACGGTCTGGTTACCAGTATTCATGAAAATATCTTCTATTGTGTTGAACAGACACGAGGGTGAGAAAAGGATGACAGTTTAATTTTGGGTGAATTATCCCTTTAACTATCAAAATGAAACAATTAAAAAAAGCTGAAATATTTGCTGATTTAATCTGCACTGACTGACGTCAGATAAGGAGCACGTGTGAGTGTTGATTACATTGTTGAAAACCAAGTAAATACGTGAGCTCGAGTGTTCGGCTGATGAATGTGTTTGAGACTCTGATGATGTGAAGATCATCTGTGTGTTTGTTCTTCTCTCTGGTCTGATCTGATCTTCCTGTCTGACGGTGTTTGTTCTCTTGCCTCACTCACGCTGCTCTTTCTCTCTTTATTTCCTCCTCTTCCTCTCGTGTGTTCAGTGGCGAGTCGGCGAGGTGAGCGTTGATTTCGGTCTGATCTTTCTGTCCTCTGATCTTCATCGTGTGACTCGCGTCTGATCGCTTGACTGACGTTGGTGTGTTTCTCTCAGATAAAGCGTCTCCCAGACGATCTCCACGCAAGAGGACTCAGAAACGCTCGGCCGGATCAGACGAGTGAGAGACGTCGTATTCATCTTCATCATCATCATCATCATCTGTGTTTACAGTGAGACGGCGAGTCTGTCCGTCACTGGACACCAACAGAGACTGATATACGCACGCACACACACACACACACACACGTGTGTATACACGCACACACACCCACATACACACCTGTATTCACACACACACACCCACATACACACCTGTATTCACACACACACAGGCCGTATTTTTAAAGTGAAAGTGCGCGAGGAGTTCGGCCGCTCAAGCTTCTGTAGGTTTACTTTATTTTTTTAATTACGAGCGTCTGGATTCTTCTCATCGTTACTTTGATCATCTTCACGTCTGTCTTCTGCGAGGGCCGATGGGATTTTCTGAGCCTCGTCCCTTCGCTCTTCATCGCGTGTTTCTGCCGCTCAACACCGAGAGCCGCTTCCGCTTTCCCGTTCGGTCGATGAATTGATAATGACTGATTTTAAACGCCTGGTTTGCTTGCAGAAGGTGCCTGATTTCATTTCTCTGGTTTTCTTCACGTTCACGATTCGCGTGTCGACGGCTTTCACGCGTGTGAACGTGAGCTGACATCTCCGGTCGCGTGACTGGAGGACGCGTCGCTTCCTTCTGACGGTTTGTTCCTCCGGATGGAGGAAGACTGTTGTTGTCTGTCTTTTTTCTTGTTCTTTTGTTTTTTTTTGTTTTTTTTTTTTGATCAATCTAATAAAGTGACGGTATTGTACAGAAACCTGCCTTGAGTGAGAGCTGATGTACAGATTCAAATGTACTTGGAAAAATAAAAAAAACTGAAATGAACAAATGATCTGTTTCTACTTTGTCATACGGTATTTTCAGTTCTAGAATGTGAGGGTTTATGTTTCACCAGCAGGGTTACCCTTCCATAAATTAAGGCCTTAAAAAGCTATTAAATAAGAGCAGAAAGTCTTAACTTTGTGAAGTTGTGGCATTAAATGTTGCTTGCACTGCTAAAAACCAGTGTCTTCCCCAGTATTTGTCTTGTTTTCCAGAATAAATATCCAAACATCCAGATACATTTACTCAGCGTTCTTACAAATTGTTTTAAGTACTTCAATTTGACTTTTTGAAATGTAGGGCCCTTGAAAATAGTAATTTTGCTGAAAAGGTGCTTGAAAACTGCTTGAATTATTGAAAAACAATGTATCAGTGAAATAAGTGTTTAGTTTGTTCAATAAGCATGTGTGTTTTGATGCAAAATAAACGCTGCAGCCCGTCTGATGTTGAGTTTATGTAGCCCCGGCCTTTTTCAGCGCTGCTTTAAACATTACAATGCTCATGATCTCTTTCACATATTTATTACTAAATATATACTGATAAATGTAGGATTGACTTGAATGGTGTGAGATGACTGGATGCTTTCAACTGATTTCTTGTCCTCCTGACTACCAGCTATGGAGTTTTGTCCTCTGTGGAGGACATTTGTTTTCAGTGATTTCTCTAAGACCTCACGTGTCACAGTTTTAAGTCTGAATATCCTGTGTGGAGCACAGTCAGGGCTTTTCAGAGATACCAAATGATTGTAAGTTTCACCTCTTTGTGGTGGTTAAAAATGGCTGACATTAATTTAGTGGTCAAATGTATGGAAATATGATCCTATTTTGTATTAATCATTAAAATTGAACTAATTTTCAAATTGCTTGTCATAAATCAACATCTCAGGAAAATGTTTCAAATCAAAATATGCCTTTCTGTTATGAAACAGGACATCAGTTTCACAAATGTCCACTGTAGAGGACACCAGGACTTAAAACATTTAATAGGCATTTTGGGAGACCCAAGAAGTGAACAGGGAAAGAAATTGTTTCAATATTGCTATGAAATAGTACATATTATTACGAAAATCTTGCCAATTATTACTCCTATTATTACACTTATTTTTATTACTTTATGTTGCCCCAAAAAACATTAATATGCAAATCAGATACAGTTTATGGATACATTGTTTATAATGGGAAATCCTGTTTATGGCCATTTTACACACATTTTGGATAAAGAAAAATCATTCTGTTATATATTTCGTAACAGTTGAGAAAAAAATGAAAATTGATTTGAGACTAAAACAAAAATCCCATTGTTTTAGTAGCATAACATTTGAATAAAACATAATTTTTCAAAAATTTTGTCTTTAATTTTTTTTGTTATGCTCTAAACAATGTAATGACAGAAAAAAAATACTAAATTCACGGAACTTTTTTCCCCGGGTAGTCAGGAGGCGATTGAACTGTCAGCAGTTGAACTGCAGCTCAAACTATTTCAAATATAGTGAATTAAGCTACAAACTCCATCATAAAGCACAATGTTTCCATCTAACATGTACAGGGGTTGGACAATGAAACTGAAACACCTGGTTTTAGATCACAATTAGTATGATATTGGGCCTCCTTTTGCAGCTAATACAACATCATTTCATCGTGGGAGTGACAAATACAAGTCCTGCAAAGCAGCCAGAGGGATTTTGAGCCATTTTCCTCTTGCAGAACAGTGGCCAGGTCACTATGTGATGCTGATGTGGGAAAACGTTTCCTGACTCGCTCCTCCAAAACACCCCAAAGTGGCTCAATAATATTCAGATCTGGTGACTATGCAGGCCATGGGAGATGTTCAACTTAATTTTCATGTTCATTAAACCAGTCTGTCACCAGTCTTGCTGTGTGTATTGGTGCATTATTATCCTGATACAGAGCACTACCTTCAAGGTACAATGTTTGAACCATTGGGTGCACATAATGAAACTTTACACTCTGCTCTAACTGGTGTAATGTACAATAAGTGAAGATTGGGCACCAGACAGCGCAAATATAGCCATGAAACCTCCAATACTATATTGGCGAGTGTTTCAGTTTCATTGTCCAACCCCTGTATTTTGAGCTGCAGCTCGTCATATTAATGGAGTGTTTCACTAGTTAGCAGTAAACCGGTTACCTCACCTCAATATGGAGCACATTTGTGTTGAATGTTTTCTTTGGAATGGAAATAAGGATATTTTATTTGTAATTTGTAACACCATACTTGTTTCGCTTGTTTCAGTTAATGTCATCAAACTAGCGAGCTAAGCCAGTAGTAGTGCTGACAGTGTCGTGTAAACATGACGGAGGTTTTTTTTAATCAGTTAAATAATTCACTGTTTTGAAGCGCTCAAATCAAATCGGATCGCGACTCATTCAGCTCGGAATTTCAGGGCGGGTCTGCGAATCTTTTTTTTTTTTTCCGGTAGAAAAGATCAAGCCATTAAGTCACTACAGTTATATAAACAAAAGAACGAAAATATACGAAAATATACGAAAATATACAAAAATACAAATCCCTTAGGAAAATTAACCGCGTTTTTTCTACAGTAGAAGTGTTGTAATCAAAAAAGAGGGTTTTTTTGTATAGCCACAGTTTTACCACAAATACCATGGTTAAACTATAGTTAGTGTAGCAAAACCACGGTTATTTTGTGGTTACCATGGTTTAACTATAGCAACCATGTTTTTTTGTTTGTTTGTTTTTTTTGTTTGTTTTTTTGAGTAAGCAATGTGTTGACAAACAAAACAGAAAAAAAGTAATAAATGTAACACTTTGAGAGGACACATAGGATGAACAGAGCTGTGGATAGAAAAGAGGTTTAGAGCTGGATTTTTATGTTTGTGAAATGTGGCTAGCAGGAAACACGAACTATTTTTAAGTTATATTTTCCTGTATTCTCTGAGTTGTCAAACAATCCAATCCTTTTTTAGAATTTGAAAAACACTGTTCAAAAAAGTAGTGGCTGAAAGTCCTGGAATTTCATCTGACAGTGTCTGTATGAATCCTGTTTACTGGAGATGCAAAATGAAGATAGGAAGTCTTGTTAAATGAGAAACTGAACAAAAATGAGTTATTAAACCCAGAAATATACATTAGTCAATGTTCTCTGCCATATGTACATCAAGCTACTACTACATATATTGTAAAAATGTCAATTTGGTGTAAAGTTGCTTTGCAACGATATTTATCGTGAAAAGCGCTATACAAAAAAAAACAACAACATTTGAAGTGGTTTAAACCCTTTCATCAAAGCTGTCCTAAAACCAAAGCATTACCCGTTCTTGTCTTAGGACAACTTTGATTCACTTTTTTGATCCACTTCAAATGTTGACTACTGTAAACGTGTTTATCTTTTGACATTTTGGTTTAATAATCAACTCATTTTGATTTTTGACTGGTTCTTAGAAAGCCTTAAAATTACCTTGAGAACATGCAGGAACCCCGATCAGATTTCCCGTCCCACCAAGAACATCCACAGCATCATGTTTCGCACGTCCTCAGACTGATTTCACGTGTAATCGTTAATAAATCTTCATTAGTGATGGAAACGCTTCAGTGTTTTATCTAATCTGAACACGTGAACTTTACCTTCCTGCATCTTTGCATCCATTCATTATGCAACGATATTCCTCATATCTTTACTGTAAGCTCTCATTTATCATGTGGAAAATGTCATTAAGGTGCCTGTCATTTCATTGTGAAACGCTCTTAGTTTTCCATAATTAATTATCGAAATGCAATAATGCCGTCAGTCAGTCGGCAGAACTGTTTGCTCTTTGACAAAAGAAAAAAAAAAAAAAAAAAAAAAAAGGTTTCGTCAAGAAAAATGTTTCCACCAATAAAAGAGTTCATTTTGTTATGAAAATGTTATTATATTTGTAATATTATAGTTTTACATTGTTGTTATACTAAGGTCCTTTAAATAGTAGCAGCAATATTTAATATTCTTATGGTGTTTAATAGTCCATCAGATCTGTCCAGACGTTTGTTGGGTGGAATTAATCAAGATCAGACGTGATCTGACATCTGCTGATAATGAATATATAAATATATAATCTCTTGTCTCTCTGTTTACAATCTGAGCTGATAAACTTTGCTCTGAGTTTCCAGAGAAGGAAAAACAGCCATACACTCCTTCCGTTCTTTCATCATCATGATGGATCTTCATCTGATGATGATGATGATGATGATGATGTTCCTCCACTGACATCAGCTGCACTTTCACCTCATGAAGAGTCACACGAAACACTCGATTCCCCTACACAATGATTGTATGCACAAAAATGATGAACATCTGTGAACTATTTTCCCAAACATGTAGAACAGAATGAATGTGCCTCATAAACATACCCAAATAAAAATAAAGTGTTCTTTGTCTGCACTAAAAAAAACTTCAATACAAGTAAGTCCATTTGTAGTACATTCCTATTTAATGGAATAAATAAAATTGTAAAAATTATACACTGTAAACACACTGTTCAACTTCAGCTGTACTTCAGTGCAATTGCAAAACTATACAAAACACCACTGGTATTTACATTACAATTTTAGTGCATTGAAATAAAGTATATATACCGCAAAACTATACAGAGGATTTTTACTAGTGCATTTCTTATAAGTGTGCTTTGAATGATTTAAAAATGAGTTCAATATTAGTACACTTTTAGCCTAAGTTTAAATTAAATTGATTTGATTATAAAATTTCAGTGGGTTTTTATTTATACTATCACTTCTATTTCTATTTACTAGAAGTATTTTTTAACGTGGGTTACTTGACTTGTACTATTTAAAGACACCTTAAGTAGTTAATATGTAGTCAATACTTTATATGTAGTTAAGTATATCATATAAAGTGACTGTTAGTTAACATAATTATAATACATTTGAAATAACCTTTTTAATCTATAAAAATATCCAGGCAATCCATTGTAAATACATTTTATATATATTCATTATATGTTATTCTTCTTATATTTTATATGTTTTAAATAATTAAGAAGTAGTTAAATTAAAAAGTTTATGAAAGATGTTTTAATTATACTACAAGTGGTAACTAAATTTGTGTGTGAAAACAGAGCAGTTTAAGCACTTAATGGAAGTTTACTAAGTGAACTATTTAACTGCACTTTCTTCACCTGGATATAGCTATAGATTTATTAAGACTCTGAAACTTCATTGTAATCATCATGTATTTACAAAACATTTTTATAGAGTCACAAAATCAGACTATGGAATCTTTAAAAAAAAATCATATTAATATATATTCACAAATGTACATGTTTTATGTAGTCAGTTAATTATTCAGCTTTGTACACAAGTATAATATTTACAAATCATGGCTGTGTAAAATCTTGTTTTCTACAGTTTCAACTGCAGAACATATTAATGCTATTAATGGTTCCCTGTTAGTGAAAAAAAAAAATCATATTTTGTTTTTCCCCATGAGAATGAGAGTCATAAATCTGAAATGATTGACTGATATTGATGCGTTTCAGGCCTCGCCTTGTGTCTGACACGTGTGTGTGTGTGTGTGTGTGTGTGTGTGTGTGTTATCTGAAGGAATGACGGGAGGCTCGGGTATATAAGAGCGGCAGCAGCAGATTCACACTCACCTTCATCATGAGGACCTTCATTCTCATCTTCATCAGCGGACTGATCTGCAGCATCAGAGCACAGCCTCGACCCTGCGGTGATTCACACATTCTTCACTCATTCATTCATTCATTCATTCATGTCACTCATTAAACTGTTCTGCTTTGTTTTGTAGAGGCTCCTGCTCTGTATGTGGGCAGCTTGTCTATGGTGAGTCTCAGCTGTGTGTGGATTGATTATTGATCGATTCACTGATTATTATATGAACGTGTGTTGATATCAGACGGCGGCGGATGGAGTCCCATCTGCTGTGTGTGGATATCGATTAACTGATCATTGTACGAACGTGTTTGTCAGACGGCGGCGGATGGAATCATCACGTCTGCGGCCACGTACTCCTACGATGCTCACGCTCAGCAGATCCGCTTCAGAAACTACATGACCATCTTCAACGAGTCCATCAGCGTGGATCTGCTGCTGCTCTTCAAGCAGGTCCGTACAGAACACACACGCCATAAAACATGAGCAACTGCGGCTTTTATCTCAGATTCTGACCTTTTCCCTCCACAATTTGTTTATATATTTGTTTATAGCGGATCTTTTTTCTCAGAACTGCGAGGTAAAAAGTCAGAATTGTGAGATGGTATTTTTTTCCAATGCAAGGAAACAAGTTTCCACAGATGGGTTTTGTTCAGCAACTACACTCTTAAAAATAGGGCTTTCGGAAGGTTTTTTTGTTTGTTTGTTTCACAAAAGTGCTCAGCTCCTTAAAAGAACCATCATTTTCTTAGTGTAAAGAACATTTTAGTCACTTAAAGAACCTTTTGTCCAGAGCAAAGATTCCATGGATAGTAAAGGTTGTTTCCAGCTACGAAAAACATGAAAATGTTACTTTTGATTGTTTGAAACATCAAGTTTTTTTATGTGAATGTTATGGGAACGTTACATTTGATTATTGCTGTTGTATGTTCTCTATCAGTGTTACTGTAAGAACATTTGTTCATAATGTGGAGGGAACTCGTTCTTCATTCTGCCTGATTCTCCTCACGTCAGACTGATTTCATCTGTTCACGTCTCCTGACAGGGTGTGATGTATGAGATCGATTACTCGCAGCTGTCCTGTCAGAAGAAGGTTCTGGAGTCGTCGTTCCACCCCACTCGAGTCCCGGCCGACGCCGCCTTCATGGGTCAGGTGATTCTGGGAACCACGTCCGTTCCCGGTCTGGGTCTGCTGACCAACTCTTGGGTCGGAGAGATTCCTGAGATTCAGGGTGAGAAATAAAATACAGTTGATGAGCCGTGAACGTTTACTCCTTATAAATGAATCCTATGAACTGCTGTGATTGAACTGAACTGATCTGATTCTGTTGTGTTCTGTAGAGCTGCTTTACAGCCGGAACTGAATTAGTTTCCTAATTGCTGAACTCTGCAGCATTAAAACGCTGTTGTCGTCCTGTTTCTTTCACTGGTTGTGCTGTGAATCTGTACTGTATGAATCACTGAATCTCCGTGTGTTTGCTCTTCAGCTCAGTACATGCTGACCTTCGCGGAGTTCACCTGTCTGCCGGTCAGCGCCTCCGTCTTCACTCCTCAGACCGGATGGATCACCATAAGGTCCAGCCTCTCCTCACACACCGGACTATTACAGATTATATTTCATCATCATCATCATGATCATTCATTAACGTCTCTCTGGTGTCTTTCTTTGATCTCACAGCTTCTACAATCATCTGCTGGGAGTCCAGAATCCTCAAGACTTCGTTCCTCCGTTCTTCTGTCCCACGACGGCTCAGGAGGAAAATCTGCCCAAAACCAACTTCCTGAAGGCCATCCGTGCGATTCGGTGATTCTCTCAGTTCTTCTGATTCATTCCTCATGAGGTGTCGATGGTCATGTTGAGATGGATACGAGACGGCTGTATGTCTGTATGATCTCTGCAGAAATCTGACCATCTGGATCAAACCTTTATCAATAAATGAAAAAATCTTCATCAGAAAGTTTCATGTCTTTATTTGATCTCATCTCGAACTTCTGTGTGATTAACAGAGTAAGGGAAAACAACAATATACATACATTAATAAATATAAATACATAAATACACACACATGTATATATACAGTAGTCAGCATTTGAAGTGGATCATCAAAGTTGTCCTAAGAAAAGAACGGGTATTGTTTTGGTTTTAGGACAACTTTGATGAAAGGTTTTGATCCACTTCAGATGTTGACTACTGTATATTTTTGAATAATTACACTTTTTTTTTTTTTTTTTTAAATGTTTTTGAAAGAAGTCTCTTTTGCTCACCAAGGCTACATTTATATTATCAAAAGTTGTTACAGTGTTAAGGGATGTTCACAGAAGATTGAACGATACAATGTTACAAAAGATTTATATTTCAAATAAATGCTGTTCTTTTGAACTTTCTATTCATCTGTGAATCCTGAAAAATAAAATGTATGACAGTTTCCACAAAAATATTGTGCAGCTCAACTGTTTTCAACATCGCTAATAATCAGAAATGTTTGTTGCGCAGCAAATCAGCATATTAGAATGATTTCTGAAGGATCATGTGACACTGAAGACTGGAGTAATGATGCTGAAAATTCAGCTGCGCATCACAGAAATAAATTACAGTTTAACATAGAAAACAGCTGTTTTACATTCTAATAATATTTCACATATTTACTGTATTTTTGATCAAAGCCTTGGTGAGCAGAAGACACTTCAAAAACATGAAAACATTTTGAAATATTTTTATTTATACCGTGTGTTTTTTTTTGTTGTTGTTGTTTTTTTGGCTGCTCTGTGGGAAAGTTTCTCTTTCGGGTCTTTACAGTGATTGTTTGGGGTCATATAACACACACACACACAGACACAGACACAGGTGAGGCAGCAGAAGGGGGTGTGTGTGTCTTTAAGGCGCCCGTGTCTTTGTGTGTGTGTTTGTAAGTAACTCTCAGCAGCAGCAGTAGTTCAGTCTAGTCTAGTCCGGTCTAGTTGAGTTCAGATCTGATCTGATCTGATCATGTCTTAAATCTTCTGCAGCGGATCGTGTGTTCGAACCTGTTTCACAGTGTCGCGGTGAGTTTGTTTTTTCGTGTTTTTGCTCGTTTGTGTTTGAGAGAAACTTCTGGAGTTTCAGACTCTCATGGAGTCTTCAGATGGTTTCGCTCGAGCACAAAGTGAATCAGTGAGAGATTCAGGCGCGTGTGTGTTCGTGAGTTGAATGTAACACGTGCTCGATACTTTCACACTGATAGTGTTTGATGTCGCCGCTCAGTCAGTCAGTCAGTCTGCCGCGCGTTTGTCTTTGATGTTCGAGTTGTTTGTTTATTGCGTCTCTCTCTCTCTCTGTCTCTGTCTCTCTCTCTCTCTCTCTCTCTCTGTTTCTGTTTCTCTCATTCTCGCGCTCTTGTAGGTCGGGTGGGTTCGGCTCGGGTCGTAATGCAGCCTTCATCGTCTTCATCATCATCATCAGTGTTGTTGTTTCTTCTTCTTCTTCTGTCAAGTTTTTCTCTCGTTTTGGCCTGTAATAAAGCTCTGTGCGCCAGTGACGTCAGCAAGTGTCTCATTCAGGTAAGAGTCTCACGTTTTCTTCAGCTCTTCAGTGTTTATTCTGGTTTTGATGGATCACAAACAAACACGCAGAAGCGCGAAGCTGAAGTTCAGTGAATCATCGAATCATGTTTAGAATCAGAACTTTCAGCAGCTTTATAATCTCTGATTTTTTTGCAGCAGAACCCTTACGAAAATTAACCATGGTTTTATTATAGTAAAAGTGTAGTAACCGTGTTTTTTGGCGCATTGATTACCATTTGTATAACCATAGTTTTACTGCATATACCATTGTTAAACTGTGGTTAGTGTAGCAAGACCATGATTAATTTGTGGCTACCATGGGTTAACTATAGTAACCATGTTTTATTTTATTATTTTTATTTTTTTTTTTGGAGTAAAACTATGATTAATTTTCGTAAGGGATACTAAAGTGCAGTATGTCCGTTCAATCATATTTAGCAAACTGATCATGCAGTCAGTGCATTTCTCTTTGCACATATCTGGAGATATTATATCTGTGCATTTTAATATTTATATTTGTGTATTTATTTATTAGAGTTTTTGTGTATTTTTGAGGCACTTAAGCTATCTTTAATGAAAGGCTTGTGATTATTTTTAGGATTTTGCTTTTTATTTTTTCTCATTCTCACGTGAGTAAATTCAGAATTAATATATTTTGTAAATCTGGTTTGAAAAGCAGAACCTTTCTGTAGGAGCCATATATGTGACCCTGGAACACAAAACCAGTCGTAAGCATCAATTTTAGGATAATCTGAATAAATAAGATTTCCATTGATGAATGATTTGTTAGGATGGGATAATATTTGGCCGAGATACAACTATTTGAAAATCTGGAATCTGAGGGTGCAAAAAAATCTAAATATTGAGAAAATCACCTTTAAAGTTGTCCAAATGAAGTTCTTAGCAATGCAAATTACTAATCAAAAATTAAGTTTGATATATTTACAGTAGGAAATTTACAAAATATCTTCATGGAACATCTTAATATCCTAATGATTTTTAGCATAAAAGAAAAATTGATAATTTTGACCCATACAATGTATTTTTGTCTATTGCTACAAATACACCTGTGATACTTAAGACTGGTTTTGCGCTCCAGGTTCATATATATGCTCTCATTCTTTATCTTATTTGTATTATTATTAAAGTTTTTCTTGTAGTAAAGATGTGTTCCTAAAGCAGAATCTGAATCAGTTTAATGTTTCTGTGAATGTGATTCAGGGTTGAGGAATATTCATGTCTGTTGGTGTGAACATCTGTGTCTGTGCTTGTGTTGTGATGATGATGATGATGATGATGATGTGGTGGTGTTGTTGTTGTTCAGGAGTTGTGTCAGTGCCGGCCGACGGATGGGAACTGTTCGTGCTGTAAGGAGTGTCTGATGTGTTTGGGTTCTCTATGGGAGGAGTGCTGTGACTGTGTGGGTAAGAAGCTGTTATTTTGTTGGAAATCCTCAGAAAGTCCTCAGTGTTTGCGTGAGAGAGATGACGGCCGTGTTTCCGTAACGCCGCCGCTGTTTTTTTCAGGCATGTGCAACCCGAAGAACTTCAGCGACACGCCGGCGACGGCCAAGAGCACGGTGGAGGAGCTGCAGCGGCCGATCCCGTCCCTCTTCAGAGCGCTGACCGACGGAGACGCGCCCATCAACATGATGGTGGTGTCGTTTCCCGTGGCCGAAGAGCTGTCCTACCACCAGAACCTGGTGTCCTTCCTGGAGACGATGGAGGACACGCATCACAACGTGTCTCTGCCCGGGAACAGCATCCACGCCAGCTACGACACGCAAGGTGAGGATCCGTCGCACGCCTCGCTTCGGCGATCGCGGCCTCGTTAGCTTGAGCTTCATTCGTTAGGACGTGACCTCCTGACCCCGAGCCGAGACGCTAATGAGACGTCCGGCGGAGAGCAGGTGTCCGGAAACACAGCGATCGCTTCAGCACTAATCCAGCGTTCATTCATGACACTTACAGTAGAGCTCAAACATCTGGAGTAATTATGATGATTAGTGTTTCTGAAAAGAGGCTCTTCTGCTCACCAAGGCTGCGTTTATTTGATCAAAAATACTGTAAAAATGTGAAATATTATTAGAATGTAAAACAGCTGTTCTCTATGTAAATATCTGTTAAACTGTAATTTATTTCTGTGATGCGCAGCTGAATTTTCAGCATCATTACTCCAGTCTTCAGTGTCACATGATCCTTCACAAATCATTTCAACAGTTGTGTTAATGAATATTAACCGTGATACATTATTAACTGCAAATTAATACTTTTGTTAATCAAAGACGTATTTAATTGATCAAAAGTGACAGTAAAGACTTTTATGATGTTTCAAAATACTTCCATTTCAAGTAAATGCTGTTCTTTCTATTCATCTGTGAATCCTGAAAAATAAAATGTATGACAGTTTCCACAAAAATATTGTGCAGCACAACTGTTTTCAACATCGCTAATAATCATAAATGTTTGTTGAGCAGCAAATCAGCATATTAAAATGATTTGTGAAGGATCATGTGACACTGAAGACTGGAGTAATGATGCTGAAAATTCAGCTGCGCATCACAGAAATAAATTACAGTTTAACAGATATTCACATAGAAAACAGCTGTCTTAAACTGTAATAATATTGTATTTTTGATCAAATAAATGCAGCCTTGTTGAGCAGAAAAGACTTCATTACAAACACAATCAAAACATATTCCAAATGTTTGAGCAGTAGAGTAATATTCAATTAACAGGAGAAATGAGTAATTTAAAATGACAAATGTGTTTAGTTATTTATAGACTTGAAGTGTGAGCTTCAAACAGCTGATGAACATTGACTTTTTTTTTAAAAATTAGTTTTTAAAAATAAGTCATAGAATCTTCAGAAGATCCTCCGTTATGCCAGAGTTGAATAGTTATTACTCCAGGACTTTTATTCAGTTGATTTTTTTTTTTTTTTAATGAAGTGAAGCATTAGATTTACTTTTTCAAAAAGAACGTGTAAAAAACTTTTATAAATTTTATAAAATATTTATCAATATTTTGCTCAATTTTGCTCCGTTTCTCAGCGTGAAAACTGATCACAGACATGATGCTAAATTACAAAAACTCTTAGAAACTTCAAAACCATTTTTTGACCAGATTTCTGTCACAGCCTTGAGTTTTTATGTTTTCTGTCCCGTTTTGTTTGTGTTCTGAGAGAGGTTTTTAGCTCAAACATTTTCGCACTGAAGTGTTTGAGAAGTTTTGTCGCATCTGCTCCTCTGATGAGATCCGTGTTTGTTCTGTCTGGACTGGTGTTGTGTTTCAGTCAGTCTCTGCTGATTTTGAGGGTTCAATGTGTGTGTTTGTGGTCTCTGTGCAGATAAGCTGTGTACGGTGGTGTATTTCGACGACTGCGTGTCCATCCGTCAGTGCAAGCAGTACTGCGAGTCGATGGGCGGATCGAAATACCGCTGGTTCCACAACGCCTGCTGCGAGTGCGTCGGGCCCGAGTGCGTCGACTACGGCAGCAAAGCCGTCAAATGCATGAACTGCCTGTACTGACGTCACGTCTTCATCTGTCCTCGTGTTCGGAGCTCCGGCTGAGGCTCATGCTTGTGTGTGTATATATGTTGTTTTTATTCTCGCAGATTCGCGTTTAGCCGAACGCATTCAGATGAGAAACGTGATCTTGATAGAGAATAGATGCAAATCTGAGCTCGTATGATTTTACTCATATTCAGCTTTTATAACGAGTCCAGGTCTTTATTAAGACCGATCGGTTTCATATGGAGTTAAATCATTAGTTTGTCTTCAGTAAAATCTCTGCCAGTAAAGAATAAAATCTCATGTTTCCAGAGAGAATCGAGCAGCGTTTGTGTTTGTGTTTGTGTTTGTTGTTTGCGTTCAGCAGCTGCAGGTGAATCAGTGAAGCGTCGTTTGAGCTGAATGATGTGAACCGTGTTCGTCTGTGTCGGTAATGAGCGTTTTGTTGAATGAACTCGCGGCTTCTTCGGCGCACGGGTTTCTTCATGCAGTCGCCCCACTTTCACCGACAGACAAAGACGGAAACACAAAGAGCCGATTGTGTTCATCTGTTCATCTGCAAACGCTTCACTGAGATCCACAAACACACAGATCACGCAAACTGATTTCCGTCTATATGAAATGCTCCTGCTTTCAATGCAAACGATTTAGTGAATGGGTTTTCAAACTAATAAAAGTTTCATAATCTTTCATTAAATTGTAACTCAAACCTGATGTCGTAATTTTAGTTTTCATTTATAAAATCACTGAGGAAACCAAAATAAGAAGGAAAACACTTTGTGGTAATAGGTCAGCTGGTTAAGATGAGTTCACAAACTAGTTTTTCTGTATTAATGTAGACCAGGGTTTCCCAAACTAGGGTTTATGAGTCGATGACAAGCTAATTATTAAATCCTAAAAATTTAAATGATACATGTAGAAACCAATAAAAATAAAAATAAAAAAAATAATTAAATAAAAACAAATTAAAGTCACATTTTTTTTTCGACAGCTCTTTGTTCAGTACAGACTGACTTAAAGCAGCTTCACAAAAACAAGCAGAAAAAGAAGAGAATCAGTGATGGAAACTCAAATATAGAGTCAATGCAGATTCTGCAGCACTATAAGAAAATAATGTCATTATTCAGATCAATAAGTGTGAAATTAAAAAAAAGTTCAGTTCATCGAGAATCAGTTCTACAGAACACATGATTCAGTTTAAATCAGTTTATTTCACAAACAGTGTGGATGTTGCAGGATGAGATTCAGACGCTCATCATCATCATCATCATCATTCAGGTCCTGTTCTCATCTGATGCTGTTTATATAAATGACTGAATATTTAGTGTCATTCAGAGCCGATTAATCAATTATTGTTGCGTTCAGAACAATAATGAGACCATTAACAGAGAGATGTGTGAAACGACTGAAACACTAAACATCTCACCGCATTCAAATCTCAGGAGAACTTCAAGAAAAAAAGTAAAATTTTTCACCTAGAGTCATTTTGATTTATTTATATACTTTTGTTCACTATTATTTCATGTTAGCTCATAAAGCATTAATGTTCATTTATACTTTAAAACTTTACATTTTAAACTATTAATATGTAAAGCAGAATTTAACATCACCTCTTGTAACTTTTAAAACTTTTGTTTTTAGTTTAACAGGGTTTAGAAAACAAAGGGTGCAAAATGATATAATATTAATGATAAAAACAAATCACTATAGACCAGAAATATAAAGAAATGTTTAGTTGTTATAGTATTGTTCAGGCTTTATGAAAGATGGTTATTAAAGGGTTAAACAAGGAAACATTCTCATAATCGCATTCATTTAAACAAGTTCATATTTTTGTCCAATCATTTCCACCAATAAAAAGAGAGTAAGTATAGAAACATTAAAAATATGGTAACAATTTAAGTTTCATTAGTTGGCATGAACTAAGAATGAACAATACTTCAGCGTTTCATAATCTTAATGTTAATTTCAGCATTTACTAATGATGTATTGAAATCACAGGTTGTGTTTGTTAACATTAAAGCACTGAACTAACATGAACAAACAATGAGCGACTATTTTTATTAACTAACATTAACAAACATTAATAAATAGCATAAATATATCGTTCATTGTTTGTTCTAATGTTAACAAATAACACCTTTTTGTAAAGTGTTACCAAAAATATGAATATATTCTGTAGTGCCGTGTTTGTATCCAATGGATTGAGGTCTTACAAGTTGAGAGCTAACATTAAACAGTATTAGTATTAATGATAATCTCAACATTTACTAATACATTATTAAAATCAAAAGACAGGTTTTCATGAGTTAATGCACTGTGAACTGACATTAATAAACACTGTTCGTTACACAGTAAACATTGTTTTTCTGTAACTACATGCACTGGACACTGTGTTCTCTATTCTTTGACGTGTTTTCCAGTGAATGATCTGTAGTGTGTACAGCACTGACTAATGTGTGAGTGATTTGACAGCTTTGTTTGATTTTGAGTACAGGTGAAATGGTTTTGAAGCAATTGTTCGATTTTGCCAGTCGAGTCAGAGGTTCTGTCAATTTACTTTGAACATTTGGATTTGTGTTTAAGGTTTTGAGAAAATGAGTGACGGTTTCAAAAAATGTGTTTTAGCATTTCAGAAAAACTGTAAATCAAAGTCCAGTGAACGTAAAGTCGAGGGTGAAAAATGAATCACGGCTCAGAAAAACAACAAGAGCAGTGATTTTGTGTGAAAGTTTATTGGGTCAGGTTAAGAGAATAACATCAGCGCTATTCATGATCAAAAACACAGGAGTATGTACAGAAGATCATTAAAACACTCGAGAGAGAGAGAAAGAGAGAGATCTGAGATTGAATGTTCAGTGGACCGCTCGTGAAATCCGTTAAAAACACTCGTGTGAGCGGACGAGACGCCGCGTCCGTCGGCGCAACAATGTGCTGCGCCGAGACTAAAAGAGCGACGCTCAGCCCTTGAGATCAGACAGACGCTAACGCTAGTCCAGAGTGAGTCCGCGACCGTTCAAGTATTCTCTGAAGGAGGAAGACACGTTTAAGGCTTCTGTGGCAAAATAAAACGGCACCGAACCCCTCCGATAGCCCCGGCCCTGTGGAGAGGTGCGTTCTGGGAAAGCTGGCCAGCACTTCAGTACGTGGAGGAAGTGGTGCTCATGGCGTCCTCGTTCAGACGCGTGCTGCCGGGGTGAATGCTGGCGAAGTATTTGACGTCCTTATCCACGTCCGTCTGCAGGGCCACCAGCGTGTGCTCCAGCGCCTCCTGCTGGCAGTTCGACGAGTTCAGGAAATACTCTAGAGAGCAGAGAGGAAAACAACAGAGACAGGCCGTGAGCTGGAGGAAACTAACAAAAATACATACAAATACAAATTAGAAAGCAGGGGGAAATTAGATGAGAAAGGGGAAGAAAAAAAAAAGGCAAAAAAGAAAAAATAAATTAAAAAAGATAAAGAAAAGGAAAAAAAGAAAACAAAAATAAGAAAAAAAAAAGAAAAAAAAAAATCAAATAAAACCACTTAAGAAAAAAAAAAAAAAAAAAAAAAAAAAAGACCCCCCAGCAATAAGACTTTAAATAATCTTAAAAAACAAACAAACAATAAACTAAAAAAATAAAATAAAATAAATTAAATAAATAAATAAATAAATAAATAAATAAATAAATAAAAAATAAGCAACCTAACTAACCAAAAAAGGAAAATAAAAAAGGGAAAAACTATTTAAAACTCTTTAATAAAAAAAAAATAAAAAATAAAACCACTTAAAAAAAATAAAAATAAAATAAATAAATAAAAATATAGAGGGAAAAGGGAAAACTAAAAATTACATAAATAAATAAATAAATAAATAAATAAATAAATAAATAAATAAATAAATAAATAAATAAATGCAAAAAAAGCAGCCAAACAAAAAAGAAAAAGGCATTTTTGAAGAGATCTTAAAAAACAAACAAACAAACAAACAAACAAAAAAAAATAATAATAATTAACCAAAAAAATAAATAAATAACAACAAAAAGAAAATAAAAGAAAAATGTATCAAAAAGCAGAGAGGTTTGTGGTATTGATGCTGACGCACCTCGCTCTAGCAGCGTCTGCCGCAGGGTTTTGGCCAGCAGCACACGGACATTAGGAACCGGATCAGACGCCAGCTGAAGAAGAGGAGGAAGAAGATGCTCCGAGAACTGATCTAGAGACAGACACTCCTCCTCTATGGACAACTGAGCAGAGACGACACGTCAGGACCCGCACTCAACACCTGATGATGATGATGATGATGAAGATGAAGATGATGAAGAGCACGTCTCACCTGACAGACGAAGGCGAACGCCTGACGGCCGGACCACTTCGGGGAGTGACAGAACTTATCGACCAGCTCGTTTAGAAAACACACTAGCAGAGACGAACACGACGACAACTTCCTGATGATCTCGCTCACCTGGAACAGACATTCAGACGCCGCGAGTGAGTGATTCACCGAGAATGAATCATTCTGATGAGTCGTCCTCTTCAGTGATTTGTTCTGCTGAGTCACTCACAAATGACTCAACAGAACAGCTGACTCATGAACGACTGAACCGAATGATTCACTGTTCAACAGAACAACTGACTTTCAATGACGGACAAAAGTTTTGGAGGCAGTGTGTAAACTTGATTGGCACAACATGAGGTCGTATTTATTTTTAATGTGCAAAAATTTTGCACGAGAATTTTAGACTCAGCCTTTACTCTAAATAAGCAAGAAAGGCAGAAATAAGAAAACAAAATGAGAAAAATTAACTACACTTAAATAAAGAAAAAAAGAAAGAAGGAAAAAGAAAAGAAAAAAGAAAAGAGAAAGAAAACAGAGGAAGAAAGACAAAAAATGCATAAAGAAAAATTAAAGAAAAGAATTAAATGAGAAAAATATAAAAGAAAAAAAAAAAAAAGACAAGGGAAAAGAGAAGGAAAAGGAAAAAAGGGAAGAAAAAAAAAGACAAAAAAGCATGAAAACATTACAATAAATGGAAAAAATATAATTAGTCTGAAAAGTAATAATTCAATTAAAAAAAGAAACAATGAAATTAATGAAAAGAAAATGAATAAATGAAAGAAAATAAGTGCAAAAATGTAAAAGAAAAACTAAAAACAAAAGAAAAAAACGAAAAAAGAAAAGAAAAACGAAGGGAAATGAAAAAAAGTAAAATCAATCAAGCAAGCCATCGGTTGGAGTGAGTGAGTGTTTGGTGTCAGTACCAGTCTGTAGGACGTCCAGCGTACGGATGACACACGGTCGGTACACAGACAGAGGGCCAGCGGTCTGAGATAATCATGCACATCCTGAGCGCTGTACAACTCCAACAACAGCACCAGCTGCCTGTTACACACACAAACACACTCATCAGAACACACACACACACACACACACACACACACACACACACACACACACACACAATGCATTGACATCAGCATGAATGATCATACTCAGCCAGCTCTGAGCGAAACCTCCAGTTACGACTGTTATCGGTCACCAGGAACTCCTGCAGCTGATACAGATACTTCCTCCGAGTGTCCTGATGCAGCAGCTGTGAAAAATTAACAACACACCATCATTATCATGCTCCAGAAACAAGCTTCACCACCGGCAGACTGTCTGTCTCTAAATAACCCAAAAAGAAAAAACTAATAAAAAGAAAAGAAAAAATAAAGTATATATATATATATATATATAGAAAAAAAGTATAAGGAAAAAAAAATTCAAATGAAATTAAAAAGAAATAAATAAAAAGACAAGAGTCAGAATTATAAATAGAGTAAAAATGGGGAAAAGACAGAGGAAGAAAAAAGGAAAAATGTAAAGAAAAAGGGAAATGAAAGTAAAGAAAACAGAACTGGGGAAAAAAAACAAAACAAAAAAAACCACACACACACACACACACACACACACACACACGACAATCATCCTTCAGGAACAAGCCTCATCACTGGCCAAACTGTGTCTGTTAATAACCAAGAAAGACAAAGAAAGAAAGAAACTTTAAAAAAAAAAAAAAAAAAAAAAAGGACAAATGAGAAACACACTGCTATCAGTAACGTCCAGTAAGGGAGCAGATGGTGACCTTGAGGAAATCGTAGAGGTGCTTGAGGACGCCGATGCGAACCTCGTCCAGGTCCTTGAGGAAGCTGTTGAAGATGGGCACCAGATGGGCGGCCGTCAGCTGATCACCCAGAATCAGAGCCAGTTCATGGATGGAGAACGCCAGCGTCCGCCGCACCTTCCACTGGTACACACACACACACACACACACGGTCATCATCAGCTCACGCTCAGGCGCGTCGTCAGCGTGTCAAACACTCACCTGCATGTCGGAGGCCAGCGTCTCGTACGTGTCGCGCAGGCAGTGCCAGTTCTGGCGTCCCAGCGTCAGCGCCACACCGGGCAGACTGTACGCGCAGTGCTTAGCGATCTCCATATCCACCGTCTGAGCGCGAGACGGGTCCGTCATCGACAGATACTGGTCCAGCAGCGCCTGGGGAACCACATCCTGCAGCAGGGCGTGATGGGATTGAGTCCGGTGAATGCATGATGGGAATTAGGGATGATATGAAAAATGACGCATCATGTCTTACCAATAAGAGGAATAACTCACATGTGCTCAGGGTGTGCTAGCGATTACATCATTCTCGAAGCAAAGTTTTGCCTCAATGATGATTAGATTCACTGTTTTGTGTCTGAGATTTGTCACTGTTTTTGCTAATCTGAGAATCTGAGAACACACGTACAGTATGACGCGTTCGGTGTGTGACGGAGTAAACGGTAATAGCACGCGTCCTAATGCCCGTTTGCAAAGTTTTAATTCCATATGAGGCGCGGTTGCCCTACTTCTAATAAAACTGAAGTAAAATACACAACTAACATTTATACTGTGTTTCTGATTAAAAAAAAACAGTAATTGATGTCATAAAATAATGAGTATGTTTGGATTTAGAGGTCAGAAGCTATAGCTTACATGAAAAAAAAAACATTACAAACATGACACTTTAAAAGGAAATAATTTTATATATATATTGATTTATTCATTAATGTGTAACATTACTTTTTTTTTTTTTTTTTTTAAACAAATTAAGATTTTTAAACTTTTTAAAACTCTTTTGCTTTAGACATCTACAAATGTAGATTTTTATTTAATTCTAACAACTAAGTTCTTGTTAAAGACTAACCAAAATTAAAAATAATAATAATAATAATAGTTTTGCAATTTCCGCACAAGAGACTTGGTGTTGTATCCAAACAAAAAGAAATATACTGGTATTAGCTATCAGCCAAAATGAACTGAAAAATATTGGCAAAATCCAATATCATGCATAATAATGGGAATGAGAGTCAGAGCAGAGCATGATGGGATCGAGTCGGTCGGAGGACGCGTCACTGACCTGCTGTTTGGATCTCCTCTCATCTTCAGCGTTCAGGCTGCTGTCGCTCACGTCAGAATCATCGTCGTCCCGCGTCACGTGTAGAAATGAATCACGCCTCTGAAACACACAAACCATTCAGCTGAACCACATACAGAACCTGATACCTCATTTTTACCTCTCATTTACATGCACCAAAACAACAGCCATAAACAGCAATATTTATCTTTGGATATGAGAGTTTGGTGAACATCAAGTGATAAACAAATCTTTGAATCAGTTTGGAATCAGACAGTATGAACTGACTCACATAAATGAGCTCATTACCTCTTAAAGCTACACACATTCTTCAAAATATCTTTTAACTCATACAGATCTGAATTGTTCTTTTTGGGTGAACTTTGTCTTTGAGAGCTTATTCTACTGTGTGCTGAACAGGTGTGCGTGTTCACCTGTGTGTCGGCTGACAGGTGTTCTGAGGGCTGCTGGGAGCTGAAGGGGTTTGAAATAGCGGCTCGAGGCTCCAGGAAAGCGTCTTCCAGTCCAGAGTCCAGCACCGTGGCTCTCAGAGCGGCCGTCAGGACGTCCACTTGTGCTGAACACAGAACACACTCTGATTAAACTGTCCATTTAACAAGTTAAACGACCGTTTATGACATCATAACGTGATTAGCACATTTCCCCCGTCCAGACTTGTTCAACATCTTGCACTGATGCCGACGGACGAATGACTGCATGATGGAGTCTAGTAGAATACAGTTATACAAGCCAAAACTGAAGATATGAGGGCAAAAACTAAATAAAAATCACCCTCTTATATTTATAGCATATGATAAAACTAAGCAGTATTACACCATCAACAGTGCTGCTTTTCCAAGTGAGATTGAGTTCAATAAACAAGTAGTTCACAGCGTTACATTAACAATTTGATCAGCACATTATGTAATTCTGTTCAATTTTAATAGCTTAACATCTGTAGTTTGGCCCCACAGCCGCTCACGTGTGTGATCAGGAGTGATTCGCTCAGGATAAAGGAGATCAGTGTCTCAGGGATCAGAAGAATCACCAGATCTGAAGCAAACGCACTACAGGCCTGTTTGTGCGCGTCACTCCTTCTGTTTTTCTGCTCAGTGTTTCAGCAACTTCCTGAGCTCATTTCCTTCCACTGACACAAAGCTCTCGCTCCGGCGTTCAGTTCCTGAAGATCACAATGAACCGGACAGACTCTTACTCACTGCGTTTCACAGAGCAAAGCGCGACTCGCTGCTCCTCAGAGAGCAGATCTGATCCAGTGCTCATGAATGTCATGTTACAGCAGGCAGATTTAGATACAGATCCTGCTCTGTGTGTGTGTGTGTGTGTGTGCGCGTGTGTGTAACACTTATCACAGTCAGTCAAGGGTGTGTGTGTGTGTGTGTGTGTGTGTACTCATCTGTCCCACAGCACCAAACAATAACATTTGGGTGAAAAAAAGTTCCGTAGGGCTGAAATCACTGACATTTAGTGTTTCTTTATAGCGCCTTCAGTTTCTAATAATTGCAGAAAACATGCATAAACTACAACAGATACACATGTCAGCTGTGTGAATCAATTATGAAACAGGGAATCATTCAATAAGTATTTCAAATGCACAAAAATGCCAATAAAAGAGTCATAAAAAAAATCAATGACTATAAATTTGATGGTCAACTAGAAAAAAAAAAAACCTTTGATAAATCTGATCAATTCAAGCATTTTGGTAAATATGTGCATTGCTACATATTATATTTTTACTGAACCTATTAGTGATTTCTTAATTACTGAATAAATCCGTCATGGCGAAAATGCATTTTTACTACAGTCAGTTTAATTAATTGATTATTAAATTAACTTGTGATTACTGCATATTCATAGTTTTACTATATTATTTAATCCATGTTTGAAAAAAAAAATTTCAAACACATTTTTACATACAATCACCTTTTAAATCTTTAGATTTCAACAACTTGAAGTAGAAATATAAATATATGGTCAAAAGTTGTATATTTAAAAAAAAAAAAATCACCAATTTACATTTTGATGTACATAACTTCAACTTGGGTTTTTAAGTTGATTAAATAAAATTGAAAACGAAAATTTTCTGGTGTTATGATAAGTTTAATTTCAGTGCATCACAACCGTCTGAACTCAGCGTGTCTCGAGCGCTCACCTTTGACGTCGGGGTCGTCGATGTGCGGCTCCAGGTTCTCGATGAGCTCCTCCAGCTGTTTCCTGCCCAGCGCCGGAGTCGCCGGCCGCTTCTTCTCCTCCAGCAGCTCCAGGTCCAGGTCGATCTGCGGGATGGGCGTCCTCCAGTAGTGGAAGGAGTTGAAGAGCTCCTGCTCCGGGATGTTCTGCGCCGCCGCCGGAGGATCCTGCTCCTCGCCGGGTTCGGGTGAAGGCGGTGTCTCCTCAGGAAGGCACTTCTGTGAGTCCGCGGCGCCGCAGCAGGACTCGTCTGCGCTCAGGACCTCGGCCGTCTGCTCTCCTCCGCCCTCCTCGGCCACGTCGGCGGCGTCCTGTTCCTCACAGGCCGAGGGATCGTGGGAGTCGTGCTCCTGCTGCGGACAGACGGCGGGCGTCTCCGGCGCGGCATCTGCGTTTGTGCTGAACCGGTGAAACAGACGTGAGCGAGCGAGCGAGCGTTCGTTATCGGTCTCTGAGCTCATCATCGGTCTCTTGTCTCACCTGTGTGTTTGTGATCCGCTCCACTCGCCCTCGTCTCTGAAGTACTGACCCACGTTACTGCTGGGGCTCGCGAACGTCGAGATGAACTGACCGAGGGACTGGAACGCGGCCTGACGCACCTGTGAGCACATCAACATCACTAACACCTGAACACCATGGAGTCTCAACACCCCTGTGATTTTAGCATTGAGCAAAACATCCAGATGTAAAAATGGCATTTACTGTATAATGTGAAATGTGACAGAATTGAGCAATTTTTTTCAGGAATAAATATGTAAAAAAAGTCTGAGAAATGTTTATTTTTGATTGCATTTAAAAAGATTTATTAAATTGTTAATGCTGAATGCATTCCTTTGATTACCACTGTTTTTCATAAGTTAGAATAAAATTGTAAAACAAAATCCTGAAAAACTATAATTAAAAAATAAACAAACACACAAAAAACTGCTATCTAAATATTGTAAACAAAGTTGTCCGAATGAAGTTCTTAGCAATGCATATTACTAATCAAAAATTAAGTTTTTAATTTTTACAGTAGAAAATAAAAAAAAACTAACTAAATAAATAAATAAATAAATAAATAAATAAATAAATATCTTCATGTAACATGATCTTTACTTAATACCCTAATGACTAAAAGTCAATAATTCTAACCCATATAATGCTTTTTTGGCTGGTGCTACAAATATACTCGTGCTACTCGTACAACTGGTTTTGTGGTCCAGGGTCACATTTATTAAGGCACTAATATTGTAATAAATTGTTTACAGTGTTATTAAAATATTTAAAGAATAAAAAACAAAAAAACAAACAAACAAAAAAAAAAACAACCCAACTGATTAAATATTCTACCGATTATTAAGATTGAAATAAACCATTACAATGGAACTCAAAAAAAAATAAAACTGGAAGTAAAACAAATTTCACAGAACCCTAAAAATGTCATTTTTGTTAAACTTTTCATGTTTTAAAATTGTCTGTTTCAAGGTTTCAATTAAGTAGACAAGCTTTCTTACTCCCAAAAAAGAAAAGCAGATTTAAAATGTAATTTTTAAAATCTAAAAATCTGGAAGGAATAGCAAAATAAGTAAATCACATGGATGTGACGTTGGCCGTCGTGACGTACCCAGCGTGACGGGTCGCTGATCAGACTGATGAACAGAGACGAGAGTTTGGTCCGCCGCACTTCTGGAGACGTGGCTGAGGAAACGGTCATGAAACACTCGGCGCAGGCCTTCCGTACGCCCCACACGTTATCCGAACACAGCTGGAAAAAACGCGGCAGCTGGACAGGAAAAGACAGGAAGACGCCTCAGACGACAGGAAGACATCAATTACACAATCACAGAGCCCATGACATCACATGACACAGTTATATCACCTGATACTGAGCTGTTTTTAAACTGTACTCGCTTCAGAACTGAGATGGGGGAAAAACTTACTATGATGCTGAGCAAAGCAAAACATAAAAACAACTATGGAATACAAAAGCACATAAAAACTGCACCAAAAAACAAAAACATAAATATCCAAAAAAAAAAAAATACTGCAAATTATATATTTTACATGTGACAACCTGCCCCGCCGCCCCCCCCCTCTGAACGTACCAGCAGCTCCTCCGTCGCCTCTCCACCAACCACACTGCAGATGTCACCAAAGTTCGCTGCACACACCTGTCAGACACAAACACACGTCTGATCAGCGACGAGGACCCGACACCTTCCTCTGAGCCAATCAGATTCACCCATCATCCTGAGCCAATCGGATTCGCTCACCTTTCGCACGTGAAACATCCTGCAGTCGCAGCACATCTCACAGAAACGCGGCAGGAAGAGCCGTTCGGTGATGTCCTTCCCCACCATCGGCGCCATCTTACAAATAATCTGGGATAAAAATGATCAAGAACAAACAGTCTATTCAATTCTTTTAACTTTATAACTCGTGACTGCTCAAAAACAGTGCAAATTTATGAAACCTGCATATTTGTTTCCAACTTAAATATTTTCAATCAAAATTAATTATTTTACCAGTACTTTTTTAGATTTTTAGACGAAAAAGTGATCAGTTTTTCACGCTGCAGTGATTGGTCAAACATACATATTCATGTTCATCAACAAATTTAAGTCAAAAAAGTGTGTGAGATATGGAAAAAAAAAAAAAAAAAGGCAAAATATATTTTACACCTTTGGCCCCTAATGGGACTCAATACATACCCATATCAAAATGACCCAAACACAAAATGTGCAACATTTTTTAAACATGGTTATATCACAAAAAGTAACTGTAAAAAATCGGAAAAAAAGGGTCTTAAATTTGATGCAATGTGTAGTTCCGTTACTAAAAAATAATGCATTTTTTTTTATAAACGCATCTTTTCTGAGTCAAACCGGAGCGCATGTGTTCTGAGGGCTGAAGCAGCCGAGTCTCTCACCGCCATGGCTTCGGTTTTGACGTCGTCGTTGCTGTCTGGAGCGGTGAGGTCCACCAGCACGGGACACACCAGGCTCTCCACGTCTCCTCGCTCGATCAGCTCCTGCTCCAGCAGAACCAGCAGCGCCGCCTGACTCGTCTTTCGCACCTGACGGAGAAACAGCGGCACGCCTCTTTAGCGGCGCTCCTGAGGAACACGGAGCAGCACAAAGATCTCGCACGTACCAGGTTGTTCTGGTCGGCCAGGTATCGGACCACGATGGGTAGGAGGTACTTGGAGAAAGCGAATGGAATGGAAGGTCTGTTCTCCTGACAGAAGATGGCGATGTGCGGGATTTGTTCCATGAGCTCCGCTCGAACCGTTGGCTCTGGGGAACAAACGGCATGGCATTAAAGCGACAAACGGAGATTCATAAAGAAATGAAGAAACGAAAAACGAAGAAACGAAACACGGCTGAACGTACATGAGCAAGGCTGAAATATGAACGTGCGCTTCAGCTGACAACGCATGAAAAATACAGTCAGTCTGACAGTCACTTCACAAACAAAGATCACATGAGAAAATATCAAACATCACAGTCATCTGACCACAAATGGCTCAAACAGCTGAAAATTCATGAACCACCAAATAAAAGATAAATAGATAGATTATTAAATACGCATGCATTTGCATTTTGCATAAATTCCAAGAACGGAAATCTGAACACTGGTTTGAGAAAACACATTTGTGGTGTTTAATTTATTCTTTATCTTTCTCTAATACAATATCTATTTTCTCTATTATTATATTTTACCATGTCATGTGTTTTTTTTTTTTTTTTTTTAAATTGTACAGCACTTTGATACTCTGTAAATAAATTTTGATTTAAGTTGATGAAACCACGTTCAAAATTCTTCATTTTATTGCCACATTAAATGTTTCTTTTTTATCGCAAAGGTGATTTTCTCAATATTTTGATTTTTTTTTTTTGCACCCTCAGATTCCAGTTGTATCTCGGCCAAATACTGTCCTATCCTAACAAACCATACATCAATGGAAAGCTTATTCATTCAGCTTTCAGATGGATGTTTCTATCTCAGTTTAAAAACTGACCCTCATGACTGGTTTTGTAGTCCAGGGTCACATATTCGATTTTATGCCATATCAGCATCAAAGGCTAATGATTTAAAATAACCTTATATAATAAAATAATTCAAATGATAAAATACCACAAGTTAACAATATTATTTTTACAAATAAGTAACAAAATACTTAAAACTATGGGTATTTTTTACAAGTAAAATACAAAAAAAGTACCAACGACTCATGACACGACTCTCTAACTCTAACAGGTCACTGAATCAGTGAATCAGCGAATCAGTTCAGTACCTGAGTCATCTGCGAGTTTGTCGATCCGCTCCAGCACAGACACACACTCGCGCTCGTCCTCGCTGACGGCCCGGAGCGTGTCGAGAAGACTGCGGGCCACCATCTGCCTGAAACACACCAAACGCAATCAAACAGACGGTCAAGCGCACTGCATTGTGGGATACAGCATCCTAAACATCCTGCTCTGATGGATGCAGGTCAGCTGCATACTGTAGAACAGGGTGTTTCACAGAGCGGCGTTTACCTGTTGAAGACGTTCTCGCTGCTGATGTACTTGTCGAGTCGCCCCAGAGGAGTCAACATCTCATCCTGAGACACGAAATCCAGCACTGAAGGTACAATAATGGCGTCAGACTCTGAGCTGAATCCATCCACACCGACTACAGACGCATTCAGAGACACAGAACACACCGCATCACCTCACAGCGCACAGACAACACACACACACACACACACACACACACACACACACACACACACACACACACACACACACACACAAAACAACACATCCCACAATCCTCTGGGGCTCTAACGTCAGCTCCTTCTGAACTCTGCAGGGAGTTCTCTCTGAAATCTCATCACTTTTTATAACATGCATCGTTTCAAAGCAGCTTTACATAAATCAGCATTTATATTATCTTAACATACGAGACATTATTTGAGAAAACTGTGATAATTGCGCCAATTAAATCACATCTGCCATACAAGCAAGGATGACAGAGACAGAGTTAGAAAACATCAGTAAAACAGTGTAAATACTCTCTGTTTTGCTCAGATTAAGAGTTTTATGTATTTGTGAAGCTCCTGAAAGTATTATTATTGTAATCTGTACTCATCACCACAGTGAAACTAGCAGAAATCTATATAATCTGTCCTAGTAAAGCTGCAAACGAGTTCAGACCAGCATATCAAACCCAAACACAGCTGTCTAACGCATCACTGACAAAAACACCATGTTTTTTGAGCACAATACCATGGTATTACCACGATTCCGTACATGGTGTTCAGTGAAGATCTGTGTACGTGTGTACTGTCATCACTCAGTGGCACAGTGTGTATTTACACACTCATTTACCTCAGATCACCACAGTATTACCACAGAATTACATCTGATAACAGTAGCATACAGAGGTTTAGCGCGGGTCACGTGACCTGCCCTATATGAATCACATTAAACATTAAACATTAAACACACACACACACACACACACACACACACACACACACACACACACACACACACACACACAGAGATAAACTCACATCCGTCCGTGTCCTCCTGTGAGTCCTGCAGCAGAGAGAGATCTGGAAAACACAGCACAATCAGACAGAGAGTGTGTGTGTGTGTGTGTGTGTGTGTGTGAGGGAGGGAGAGAGAGACAGACAGTGTGTTTAGTCAGAAGTGTGTGTCTCTGTGTGAGTGTGTGTTGAGCTCTACACACCCGCCATCTTGCGCTGCTCCTACATTTAAGCCGCTTCTGTGCTGATGACCAACACGCGCCGCAACACAAAACTACACAAAACTACACAAAAACACACAAAACACGCGCCTCTGAACTCCAGCCGAGCACTGCCGCCGGGCCCGCGCACTGATCCTTTATCACGCACGCGCCGAGGGCAGCCTCTAGAACGCGCACGCACGGAGCGTCTCAACGCATGCGCAGTAAACACCAGACCTATTCATACTCATTTATATTTATTTACACTATTTCAAGTCAAAATTAGACTTACAAGCCGATAATAAAACCAGCAGTACTTATCATGATATGTACATAACTAAAAAAAAAGAAGTAAATAAAAATCTTGTATGAGAAAATAATTGCGATGTTGCTTTGGTTAAATAGATAAAGCAAACACTCTTCAACATACTCAAGATACCACGAAAAATACTATAGTATTACTGTACTACATGCGAACGCAGTACTGCCATGATATTTTTGTTTGATGTTATCACTGAGAATAAAGATAACAAATTCACCAAAAGCTAAATTTATGAAAACCAAACCTGTTCTAATTTTTTTTTATATATAAAAGTGTGAAGCAGCTATTCTTTATTAATTAATAAATTAACTTTCTAATTTTGTTTTTACTATTTCTTAAACGTATTATTTTATTAAAGTACAACAGGCAGAATATAGTCAAAGTACATTCAGAGCTACAGTAATATACAGTAAGTAATATGTAAAATACCTTATTATAACATAAACGAAGCCTTGAAATGACATAATTTCGGTCAATGAATATTTTTATTGTATTTTAGATATTTTCCCTTTTCTCGTTGTTGATGTTTAAGTCTACAATTGAGAAATGTATTTATATATGTCAGATTTTAGCTGGTTAATATTCGGCGTGGCAGAAGCTAATCCCACAGACAAAAAGCGTCCTGTTCTCACACACATTTCCAGTTCAGCCAGTTTTTTTGTGCTTTTTTATTGAATTACTCAACATTTTACAGTAGCCAGGTGTCGAAGACAAGAAAAAATATTTTAAGAATTAAAAAAAAACTTGTAAATCTTTACATACATTAATATATTTTACATCTTGCTTTCTTGTCTATCAAATTAGTTTCTGTGCTTTTATGTGCTTTATTTGTTGTCTAGAATGACGTGTACCCTCGTGGTTCATCAGTCACTGCGCATGCGCACTACGGCCTTCCCGCTCACCTCCGCTGAAGCGATTCTGACGAGGCGAATAATTCCCGCGCCTTCAGCTTTTAACGAAACAGACACATACAGAAATAAGACAAGAGCTCAGGAAGCAAAAACTATAGCCGGTTCTCCCGTTGATCTCAGTGACGTGTACCGCCGTGCACGCAGCCGCCCTGCTGCTGGTGCTCGCGCTGCGCGGGTGTGTGATCGTGAGTGCGCGCGCGCGTCGTGGCCGGGGCTCTTGAGCAGCACGCGAGTGTGTCCCGTTTAACGGCTGTCATGTCCAAACTGGAGCAGATTCTGATCCTCGACCCGCCGAGCGACCTCCGTTTCAGAGGTAAACGCACCTCGGTCACCAACATCCGGCCGCTTGAGCGGTACCGGCTCGCGGAGGAGGCCCCCCGGGCCCAGGCTGCGCGGCCGCCCGCATGCCTGCATCGCTTTCCCGGCTGGCTTTTAACGCGATGTCCGGGGACGCGCAGGCCTGCGGAGGGAAAGCTCTCAAAAGCGGTGTTTTCTATCTGTTAAACGTGTTTTGGTGTTCAGTGAGGGTAAATCGTTGACTCGTTAGTGTGTTCGGTGTCGGTCAGCTGTCACTGTTAGCATCAGAGCTAAAGACAGTGAGTCCACAACAGATTAAAGATTGAGATGTTGAATGAATCAGATCTGTCATTATTACTGATGTTATCGATACTGCGTGCGGTGCTGCACTGTTTAAAGGCTCAGCGTGTTGTTGACAAACTAACATTTATTCAGCAGTCATCACTTGACCACTGCATGATCAATACAGCTCAGTCTCTGTGTTTGAAGTGTTTTTAGCACAGCTCAGTTGAATACGCTGCATTTATTAACCCTCACAATGCATTCAAAATCTGTAAGTTATTTTCATATTCTGGGTCTGTTTGGATCAGAAGAATCGTTATTTTATAAAACAGTCAGAACTTATAACATTTTTAAATTAATATCTTCTTGTATCTGATCAGCAACTTATCATTAATCAATAATTAAAAGTTTTGAATATTACCATGTTATTACAGCAGTTACCTCCTTTTTTAATGAATTAAAAAAAAAAAACAATTAGAAATTTCAGAAATGTCGAATTACACACGAACCACACCAAAAACTATTCTGCAAAATGTATACATTTTTTCCATTTTAATTAGAAGTTTTACATGAATGTATCATTTTATGAAACATAATCTGAGAATGATCAGTATAATGAATGATCATTTATTCCATGCAATAAATGGAACTTGAATGCCTTTGAATTTATAAATGTGTAACATTTTTAATGGTTATATCTTTTAAAAAAATAATTGTGAACAACTAAAGAGAAGTGTATTTTGAGGGTTTTAAAGTATTTGCTGATATTTTTTTGTTAGAGATTTTTATGCATCAAAACAGCATTTTTTTTTTTTTAAAGAAGTTTCTTCTGCTCACCAAGCCTGTATTTCTTTGATTTAAAGTACAGCAAAAGCAGTAACATTTTAAAATATTTTTGCTATTTAAAATAGCTGTTTTCTACGTGAATATCTTTAAAAATGTAATTGATTGCTGTGATCAAAGCTGAATTTTTAGCATCATTACTCCAGAAATCATTCTAAAATGCTGATTTGCTGCTCAAAAAACATTTTTTATTATTATGTTGTTGAAAACAGCCGAGTAGAATTTTTTTCAGGTTTCTTTGATGAATAGAAAGTTCAGAAGAACAGCATTTATCTGAAATAGAAATCTTTTGTAACATTATAAATGTCTTTATAATTAAAATTATTAATTTGTATAACGTCTTTACCAAAAAATTATACTGACTCCAAGCTTTTGAATGGCATAGTGTATGTTACAAAAGCTTTTTATTTCAGATAAATGCTGACCTTTGGATCTTGTGATTCATCAAAGAATCCTGAAAAAAATGTACTCAACTGTTTAAAATATTGATAATAATAATAATGTTTGTTGAGCAGCAAATCAGCATATTAGAATGATTTCTGAAGGATCATGTGACACTGAAGACTGGAGTAATGATGCTGAAAATTCAGCTGCGCATCACAGAAATAAATTTGAGTTTAAAATGTATTCAAATAGAAAACATTTGTTTTAAATTGTAATAATATTTCAGATTTAGATCAAATAAATGCAGGCTTGGTGAGCAGAAGAGACTTCTTTAAAAAACAAAAAGATCTTACAATTGACTGGTAGTGCCTGAGAGTTCGGTATTCATCATCTCTCTTTCATGATGGAAGTGCGTTTGATCCACGAGGACGGGCTGCTTGTGTTTGTGGCGTAAGGATAGGGTGTTTTTGCATTATTAATGAACGATACGTCTGCTTTTACACCCGTCTGACGACACGCGAGCCGCTCGGGTGAAGCTTCGTTACACGGATTCACCGTGAATGTTCAGCGCCGGTTATTATGACTGTCTCTAACGTTCCTGGCCGTTCTCCTGATGTGTGCAGGACCCTTCACAGATGTGGTGACCACTAACCTGAAGCTGAGGAACCCGTCCGACAAAAGAGTATGTTTCAAAGTGAAGACCACAGCCCCTCGCCGCTACTGCGTGCGGCCCAACAGCGGCATCGTCGACCCCGGTGCCACCGTCACCATCTCAGGTGAGACCCGCTCCTGTTCGTGAGCGGATCCGGCGTGAGCGTGCGTGACCGCTGACGCCGTCTCTCTGCTCTCTTCCAGTCATGCTGCAGCCGTTTGATTACGACCCCAACGAGAAGAGCAAGCACAAGTTCATGGTGCAGACCATCTTCGCGCCGTCCAGCGTGAACGACCTGGAAGCCATGGTGAGCCGCGTCTTCAGCTCTCCTTCATCACGAGCAGCTCGTCTTCAGCTCGCAAACACACATTCAGGCCTAGTTAAGATTCATGTGTTTGATTGGCATATAAATGACCATGCATTTGCATTACCCAGTTGGAACATGCACTAATTTAACACGAAAGCTCAAAGTTCATCTCAGATCTCAGCCTTTAATAAACGGCAGCGTTTCATCTTAAACGTGGACCCAGAAATCAATTATCCTCTAAATCCTGAAAACGCTATTTTTATCCGTGCATATTTGACCGCAGGAGCCTGAGAGACGCGTGTGACCTCATTACAGGATGACTGAAATCTATTAATGTTGTGTTTTATCATTTGCAGTGGAAAGATGCCAAACCGGACGACCTGATGGACTCGAAGCTGCGCTGTGTGTTTGAGATGCCTTCAGACAATGATAAGATGGTGAGTTTGTGTTTCGCCAGGATTCACTTATTAAAGCTCACAGCAGCGTTCGGTCTGTAACGAGTCCGTTTTCCGATCAGAACGAGCTGGAATCGACCAAAGCCGCGTCCGTTCTCAACGCCTCGAAGGCCGACGGCACGTCAGGAGCCAAAGCCGGCAGTTTGTCCATGGACGACACGGAGATGAGGAAACTCATGGAGGAGTGCAAGAGACTGCAGACGGAAGTGGGGAAGCTGCTAGACGAAAACCGCCAACTCAAGGTACTAGAGAACTAGTGACTGTATGTCTCCCGATTCATTCATTCATACAGACATGAGCTGAGCCAATAATACATGAGATTACAGTCGTCATATAGAGCAGAGATCATCAGCCCTCAGACACAAAATAATTACTTGATCTTCCTGAGATTTTACATTTAAATACGAGTAATTTAACGACACAGCATTCATCGTTCTCTAATGTTCATTAACGGTCACATCATATGTAGACAAATAAATAAAATATTTCTGTTTTTTTTATGGATTTATTTAATTGATTATAATTTATTTATTTATTTTTATTTATTTAATGTTTAATTTTGACTGTTTTAGGAGCCCAATCAAACTGACATAACAATAACAATAATATATATATTTTTTTTTCTTTATTCATGCCAAACAACTTTTGTATCAAATTGTATCAGCAAGAATAACAAAATATATAAAGTTAAACATTCAGAGTAATTTTTGACTTTTCAAGATGAAAGTAACGGATTCTGACCAAAAAATATGTATTTATGTATAAAATATCAAATGTATCAAATATAATAAATAAATCAATAAATAACAGAGAATTTGAGTTGTGATAGAGAAAAATAAAAGTGTTCAGACATATGTGAACCTGGACCACCAAACCAGCCAAGTTTTGATATATTTATTGTAGGAAATGTACAAAATATCTTTATGGAACATGATTTTTACTTCATATCCTAATGATTTTTGGCATAAAAGAAAAAAAAATGGATAATTTTGACCCATACAGTGTATTATTGGCTACTTAGTTTTTTCTAAGAGATGAATAGCTGTTTTACCTCTGAATTTGTCTCTATAGGCTATTCCTGTTTGCTCTGTAAAATAACTGCATATACGTTAAGTTATATTTATGTCTTAAACTCTTCACTTTCAAATGTTCAAACCCTTGAGCTTTAAACATTGTCATTTTATAAATAATAATCAGCAGAAGCATCTCCAAGAAATCTTTGCCATCAGAACATATGGGAAGTGTTTCTCCTTAGTGTTATTTCACAGTTGTGTGTTCAGTCTGTAGCAGAATCTGATGCGCAGCAGCGCTTTGAGCACTAGAGGGCGTAACGAGCTCAAACACACTGACAGCAGGTGTGACGACGACTCGGGTGTTCTGAGTGTTTACCTGTGCGTGTGTGTGTGTGTGTGTTGCTCTCCGTCAGGATGAAGGGCTGAGGATGAGGAAGGCCAATCAGTTCGACAGCTCCGTCTCCAAGTCTTCGGCGGCGATGCTGAGCAAAGATCCGGCCTCCAAATCGCTGCCGTCGCTGCTGGTCGTCATCGCCGCCATCTTCATCGGGTTCTTCCTAGGGAAGTTTGTCTTGTAGAGGTGGAGACGGGCCTGACGGGCGAAGCGTGCGTTCTTGTCGATAAGCGTCGCGTCGGCGCAGACGTGCCCTACGGCAGCGGAAATAAACGTGTCTGTGTACAGGATCATTCAAACGGGCCTTGCCTTTCTCACACGGTTAGTACACACACAGCAGACCAACACACACACACACACACACTCACACAAACACACAATGTCAGAAACAGGCCGGCGGCTCGTCTCGTCTCTCCCTCTTTTCCGCCGTCTGTGGTTCCGGGTGGGTTTCTCTGGGGTCGGGGAAGAAGAAGAAATTGTCCATTTGTCCGAGCATCACTAGCAGCCCAACGGAGGCACTGTGTGTGTGTAGAGACCTGAAAAAACAACCTATGAATAAATAAAAGGACGTGTTTCTCTTTCTCTCTGTGGTTTTATTAAGAGTTTAATGGAATGTTTTAAGTGTCACGTACATGTTCTTTGGATTCTTTTGAGACAAATGGGAAGTAATGCAGATCCGTCGTCATAAAAAACAAGCCGATCGTCTTTGCTACTCGTCGCCGGACGTTTGCTCGAATGCGACGACGTCGGCCGGGAGCGGCCGCGTTTCCCCTCGCCGACGCGAACGCGAGCGATTCCGATCATTTCATGGAGTTTTCTTTATGCAAATTATTATATATTCAATTGTGAGGCAACTTGACTGAATAAATCACCGTTTGCAGTCCTGTCCCGTGGTATTTAACATGCTGAAATAAAGAATCTTTAACACTCTTCACGCTGTCTGCGCTTTGTCTCTGTGCACGGGAGAATCTGTTGTGACCGACGAGCCGCTGTCACGCGATCGGTTGTGCATGAGAACCGATCCGCTGTTCAACGCACAATAAATGTCTTTCTCACCATCAAATGTCTCTGCGTTAATCGTATGTGCCGAATCCTACGGCACAAATGTGTGCAATAAATAAATGATATAAATTGTCCATTATTCTTTAAAAATGACTTGACTTGGTTTCCAAACCATTTTGAAATATTATTTTACTTTGCATTAATATTGTGAGTTAGGTCTTTATATATATTTTCTGTTCTCATTTTAACTTTAAAATAAATAAAAAAAAATAATAATTTAAATTTTTCCATGTCAATAGAATTTTTAAACATTTTTATTTTAGTACATCAAGTTAAACTCTGAAAATGATACGTTGCCTCGGCAACTAGAAGAATTTTTATTTTTTTAAATATATTTTCAGTTAACTTTTATTTTTCCATTAATATTGTGAATTAGATCTTTATATATTTTTTTCTGTTCTCATTTTAATTTTTAATTTTAATGTTTTTTTTTTTTTTGTAACGTCCATATAATTTTTAAACATTTTTATTTCAACTTTATTTTAGTACAGCGTTAAACTATAAAAATGATACATGTTGCCTTGGCAAGTAGCAGAAATAATTTTTTCTTTAATATTTTAAGTTAACTTATTTTTCATTAATATTGTGAATTAGGTCTTTTATATATTTTTTCTTTTCTCATTTTAATTTTAAAATAAATTATAAATTTAATGTCCATATAATTTTTTAACATTTTTATTTCAACTTCATTTATTTTAGCACATCACATTAAACTATGAAAATGATACATGTTCCCTTGGCAACTATCAGAATTAAAAAAGAACGTTTTTTTAGTTAACTTCTATTTCAAGTAACGAAAATGTCTTTTTAAACGGTTTTGGTTTTAGTTCACAATATTAACCCTGATCGGTAAGAGTCGAAGGTTCAAGCTCATTCATTTGGGCATCATGCGACGAGGTTTCAATCAGGTCCTCTGCTCTAAAATGCAATCCCATATTTACTTGCAGCCGGCTGGGATATTTACAGCGATTCTGGATGAATCCAGCAGCTCTGGAGCGTCTGTGAATCTAGAGCGCATGGCATTATTTGAACTGCAATTGCTGATGAATAATGTACGATGAGCTCCAGTGAATGTGACGGCGTACAGGACGAGCAGGAACTACGTTAGAGCGCATGCATGTGTCACGACCTTCACAAGCTGTCTGAAGCGACGTGTCAAATCACGCTTCATTAATAACACAATGAATGATTCTTTCTCTTTTGAGTCTGTTAGATGTTCACTTCTTGTTGTTTGGGCACATTTTGTTCCTAAAACACGAGCTAGTGCAAACGGTGATAAACTGGCCGATCGGAGAGTCGGCGGATGCGATCGGTCCGTCCGGCTACACGAACGCGTGCAGCAGGATCAACGCCGCGAGTCCGTCCAGCGCGTTTGAGCCGCAGCCGGCGCTCAGTCTGAAGTGCTGGTCTCCCTCTCGCCCCACGCGCCGCTCGCCCTTCTGTCCGTCGCTGCAGCGGATCAGCGGCGGCTGGAAAGACGTGGCCCGTCGGTCGGGCCGGTCCGGACTGGAGCCGTTGGTGGGTCTCTGGCCGTTGTAGAGGAGGCTGCGTCCGGACGGGTCCCGGCCCGCGCCGAAGAGCTCGTACTCGGTGTGAGGCAGACGGACGCCCAGCGCCGCGCAACCCGAGGTCGAGGTCACGTCCTGCTGGACGCCCAGCTTCCACGAGCCCTCGGCGCCGCACTCGCGCCCTCTGAACACGTTCAGCAGAGACGTGGTGGCCGCATCCATGGGCGTCACCGCCATGTGGGTCACTGGAGGAGATTCACAAGATTACAGAGATCAACATGTTGGTCAAACTAACAGGAAACTCTTCTGTAAGGTGAGACTCTACAGCAAAACCAGTCTGCTTCTGAGCTCCATTTTAATAACATGTTGCCATTCCATGGAAGGTTGTTTTGTGATCTGAATGACGCTGACATCACGTTTTACACCCTAATTATGAATCACCAGACGTATAGAGACAGTTTTAATCACAAACACATCTTGCAGAAGTGAAATGGTTGATTTTTATTTATTTGTATATTATGGAAATGTGTTTCTGTCACAATTCTCAATTCTGACTATTTTTCTGAGATTCTATCTCAGTTTTGAGAAGAACACAAATCTGATTTGCAGGATATAAACTCAAACTTTTGTCAAGCAATAAAATTGCATATGTGTATATAATATATGCAATATATTAACTTGAGAAAGATTGAAAGATTAGGAGCTTAGAATTTTCAAGATAAATGTTAAAATTGCCAGAAAAAAAGTCAGAATAATGAGATAATAAATTGCTATTACCTTTTTATTCCATGGTGGAGAACAAAAATACAAAAACAAAAAAACAGAAGAATTGCTTATATTGCTTATATCTCACAATTCTGACTTTTTTCATAATTGCAAGACACAAATATGAGGAAAAACTTTGCAATATATTAACTTGAGAAAGATTGAATTTAGAGGAAAAAAATCAGCTTTTTATGCATTGGTCAGATTTAAGGTCTATTTTGCCTCCATAGCACGTCAAAAAAAAATTATTTATGTTCTTTTTCTTGCAACTTTTTATCTGACCATTTTGACTTTTTTTTCTTATAATTCTGAGAAAAGATCAGGAGGTCAGAATTTTGAGATAAAATGTAAAAAATGCCAGAAAGAAAGTCAGAATTATGAGATAATAAATTGCAAGAGAGAAAATCTCACAATTCTGACTTTTTTCATAAATATGAGGAAAAACATATGAATTTGGAGTTTTTCTCATGCAGTGTTTCACTGGAGCGTTTTACTCCCAAAAACATGGTGAAAATGTGTTTGTTTTCTGTCAGTTGACAGTATTTTCTGATTTATGGAGTGATAAAACGAGAAATCCAAAATGGAAAAACCTTCACCTCTAATATGACAACAGAATCATCCAGTGTTCAGATTTCCGTTCTGTAAGTGTGTGCATATTCAATTAGAGAATCCCTCTCTTGCATACAGTATTGAGACGTGTCGGTAGGGGTGTGCTGTGTGAATGTAGTGAGCTGAACGAGCAGTAATGTGGGGTCGCTGACCGGTGAAGGTGAACTCGACGGCGCCCCCGACGGCGGTGGACGGCTCTCCGCGGCTGTAGTTTCCGCTGGCTGCGATGCTGAAGGTGGGGTGACGGCAGACGGGGTCGGAGAAGTGCTCGTAGCGTCCCGCCCAGGTCCGGTCGTCCTCGTCGAAGGTCAGGTGTCGGGTGAGGAAGAGGACGCCCGGACGCACCTCGCACCGCGTGCTCACCCAGTTTCCATGGAGACGCACCGGACGGTCGGGCTGGACCGGCAGCACCGGAGGATGATGAAGATCGGCCGAAGACACGATCTGACAGATTTCACAGCGCTCCTCCTGAAAGGAAGATCATCTGAAACTCACTCCTCATGTTCCTGATCTTACTGTGATTCAAAGACATCTTCAGACCCTCTTATTCCACATTCACCATCACATAGAGACACTTGCATTCATCCAATTAAATCAGATCCGCATTCAATGTCCTGTTTCAATCAGAAACGCATCATATTTACTGATTTAAACAAAAAAACAGAACTGCAAAATATAAACTTGAATAAAACTGAATTACATGAAACGAGTCAGAACTCGAGTATCTCGCAATTCACACCTTAAACCACAATTTTGTCTTTTTATATCACAATTCTGACTTTATATCTCGTAATTCTAACTATATAACTTCATTTTGAGTTCATATTGCAATTTTGATGTATATCTCACAATTTTGACTTGACATCTTGCAATTCCAACTTTATATAACTCACTTTTAACTTTATATCGCAATTTTGACTTTGCATCACACAATTCTGACTATATAACTCAATTTTGATTTTATAATGCAATTTTGACTTCAAATTTCATTATTAATTTCATGTCGCAATTCATATTGCAAAATATAAAAACTTTATATAACTCAGTCTTGACTTCATATCGCAATTCCGACTTTATACAACTTAATTTTGACTATATCTATCGCAATTTTGACTAATTATTGCTATTTTTACGTATATCTCACAATTCTGACTTTACATAACTCAATTTTGACTTCATATCACAGTTCCAACTTTATGTAACTCAATTTTGACTACATCTTGCAAGTCTGACTGTATATAACTCAATTTTCACTTTATATGGCAATTCTGACTTTATACCCCAATGTTGACAATTCTGAGAAAAAGAATATCAGAACTGTGAGGAAAAAAAGGTCTGCATTGTGAGAGATCAATTCAGAATTGCAACAAAAAAGACGGAATCGTGAGACAGAAAGTCCCATTTTTTCCATAGGCCTACCATGTATTTTTGGTTTAGCAGAGAAAATAAAGAGCAAAGATGAAAGGATTATTACAATAATCCATGATGAACGATGGCGGCACATCACGTCTGAAAATACGGGATCCTGACTGAAAACGCTGTTTTTCTCTTTACTGCTGCTGTGAAGCAAACTGTGCTGTAAGAAGGTCTTTATAAATAAACTTGACCTGACATATTAAACTGGTTAATGATTCAGTGGTTATCGATGAGCTTCAGCACAGAGAACCTGATTCTGCTTCACTCCGGACATTCATGCAGACGCAGCCTCTGGAGAGATCCTGACCGCTCCGATTATTCAGCCGTTACAGTCTGATTTAGCACGCAGTGCTTCGAACGGACGGGACCGAACGGAAATGAAACCCTCTCAACAGCAGCAAGAACTAAACCGGCGGAGCAGCAGGTGAAGACGCATATTTACGGAGCAACTGATCGGGTCGCTAGTAACCGCTGGGTTTATAAACTCATCTGGAGAATCATCACCACAGACAAACTATGAAGACTGCCTGCTGATAATTTTACATCTGTTGCTCGCCTCACTACAACAGAACGATCCATTTTATGCTGCAATGCATTTTGTGTAATTGCTGTAAATATTTATATATTTTTACATATACATTTATGCATTTGGTAGATTTGGTTCACACATTCACTGGGAATCGAACCCATGACCTTGGTGTTGCTTGCGCCAGATCTAATGCTTTTTTTTTTTTTTTTTTTTACAAATAAACATTTGCAATAATGTAAAATCATACATTCTTAAACACACTTCTGCATGAAAACAATGCAATACAATGTACTGATTTTATGCTAACTTACAAAAAAAAAAAGTGTTCATGCTGCTTTAGTCAACTTGAAATAAGAAATTGTAATAAGTGACAATTTAGATATTTGAGTTCTCCTAACAAATTAAATCCACGATAGTTACTTTAAAAATAGCCAATTGAAACAACAATTTTTACAGTGTATCATACGCCATTTGTCTTGTAATAAACTTGGGAAGACAGATTTCAACAAAAATGAATTTATGATACCCAGTGCTGAGTAACTGATTACATGTAATCTGGATTACGTAATCATATTCCAAAAATTAAGTAAATTAGTCCTAATTTATTGCTTCTGGAAGTTTGAAAAAAAATGATTTCGAACCCGGAGGACTTTGGGCGTGTAGCGTCACCGTTTTCATGTTCAGCATTAATGTTTCTTCATGTAATGCAGTGATTCCCAAACATTTTTGTCAGCCAAACCCCTTAAAATATAATAATTGCTTAAAATATTGCTGAGGAGGTTAATATTTCAATAATTTAACAACACATTTGCATGTTTACAGATCTCTGATGTCGGTTAATGGTTGCACTGACATGCAGGTAAACAAATACAATATTTATATTTTTAGTGTTCCAGTGTTTAAATTGCTTTTATTTCACATTTTTATGATTTAAATCATTATTAGGTTTTTATCAACTCACTATTCATTATTTACTCACTAATGTGATGTTTAATGCCTTTTATGATGTTGATATCAAAAAATGGAATATATTTTTTCTTTTCACTTTTTTATATCAATATAGTACATTACATTTAAAAAAATTAAAAAAGCATAAATAAAATTTATTTAAAAAAATAATTTATTTAAAATGTTAAATAAGTAAAACTGTTACTTATTTAAAAATATATATATTTATTTTGACTTCATATTGCAATTTTAACTTCATATCACAATTCCGACTTTAACTCAATTTTGGTCAATATATATCGCAATTTTGACTATCAGAATTCTGACTTTATATTGCAAATTTTGCTTCATATTGCAATTCTGACTTTACATCTCACAATTTTGACTTCATATCACAGTTTTGACTTTATATTTGAATTCTGAAAAATGGAATATATTTTTATCTTTATGCTTTTTGATATCAATATGGTACATAAAATTATTTAATAAATAAAATGTATTTAAAAAATAAATTATTTAAAATGTTAAATAAATACAATTGTCCTTTATCTAAAATAAAATGGAAAAAGTAGTATGAATACATTACCAAAAATGAGTTAGAAACCTAGATTACGTTACTTACTACAGTTTTCATCATGTAATCTGTAATCTGTAATGGATAACAATTTGTGAGTAATCTGACAAACCAGTAGAACTTGTAGAATATAATAGAAATTATTATAATTATTGGTCAACTATACAAAAAAATGAAATAAATGTTGTTACTTAAAATAAAGTATTAAATTTTTTTTCAGCAGGTTGTTTTTTTTTTCTTTTTTGTTTAGTTTCATTTTAAGTACTAATGTAAAACTAACCAAAATAAAAAAAAAAAATAATAAAAATGAAAAAAAAGACAACTAATTCAAACTGAAATAGTTTATGAAGGATACTGAAGTGACACTACGCTAAATGTTCAAGTGTGCAAGGCATAAAAATGCAGTGCAGATCAATGCGAGGAAAAAGCGTCTCTCCGTGTCACAGTAATCCGTCAGTGACAGCAGCACCGAGAGCCTTTAGAGAAGTTAAAGAGTCAAGAGAAGCTGACAGACGCAAGGACACTTCTGAATCGTAATTCTGTCGTCGTGATTCCGGGCGTCGTAATGACTTCAGAGCCTGCCGTCACTCGATTACGGAGCGGCTTTGATTTAATCTCGATCGATCAGAGAGCGACGGACAGCGGGACGCTCCTCCACGCGCGCCCGTACGGCGGCGCTCCGCTCGGGATCCCTCGCTCGCTCGCCGGAGTCGGCCCGGCCATCAATTATTCAGGCCGAACTAGAATGCATTAACATTGCATTACATGTTTCCCGGCCCCTTTTAGCTGCGGCGAGGGCCGGCGGGGGGGCCGCGCACATGAAAGAAATGAATCCATCAGAAAAAGCTCATCTCTCAGCTTCGGCGCTCGGATAGAGCCGTAGGCACGCGCCGGCGAGCCGCGATCCGGAGCGTCGGCCTTCGCAAACACTATTTCCACATTCCCTTTGAAGCGGACGGGAGACGTGCGCCGACACGGCTCAAATCACGCTATTTAAACGACGCGGGGGAGGCGACGGGAAACGCGTCCGTCTGGGTTCAGATGGAGCCCCCGACCGACCGCTTAATACCGGGTGAACGCGTGATGCGGGAAGGCCGTGACGGCCGGCGGCTCGCATGAATTAATCACAGACGATGTCACATCTCGAATTAAGTACAATGTTATGTATTATACAGACTTTTACTTCAGCGAACATGGCACTTCATGAATTAATCATTCTTCTGTCAAAAGCTTCATGTATTTTTCAGCTTTGCCGGCGTTTATTTTAACGCTCGAGCGCAACGCGTTTGTGAATCCGGGCGGCCCTTCTATCACCAGATTTCTTTCTCTCGCGCACTTGTCGACTCCGTTTGCCGGAACGGCTCGTGAAATCGACGCCGTGATCAAAACGCTCCGCTCTCACGAGGTGCATCACGGGACGCGAGCGAAGGAGGAACGTGTGCGACGATCTGCTCCCTACGACTCATCACTCACATGAATTCAAAATCACATACAGGTGCAAATGATCTTTGTTTGCCAAAGCGATTCAGTCCTTTCAGCAGAAGCTTTAGATCAGCGCTTCTCAACATTCGAAGGCCCCTGGTTTGTGTTTCAGACTAGGATATTAAAATAAGTAGCTAAAATAATTATATTTGAAATTAAAATGATCAAGTTTCAGGATTCCAGAGGTTTCAGGAGTCACTTCAAGTCATCTTGAGGCCCTCCGGACCCCTGCTTTAGCTTTCAGAAACAATCATGAGAAACAAATCCATTCAAGTGTGTCCAAACATGCGGCTCTGACAAACCAACGCTTATTTTAACTAAATAAATAATTATAATAACTTTCAGTCGTCTCACAGTTTCTATAATCAGAGTTAAAATCAACATGAAACATTCACATTCTCTAACGCATTTCTGAGTGAAACAGGATGAGAATAAAATGTTTTTACTGACAATTTGATCTGATAAAGTAAGTCAGCATAACTAGAAAAATGTATATTTGTATAAAACGCTCATGGAGTTTCTCACGAGTCTCTCTCAGGTTTATATTCAGGTTTTTCAACACCGTGTGAATCTTTGTTCTTCAAAGACCCCAAAAAAAAGGAATTAAAATAAGACGTGTCTCGATTCTTAGCCGTTTTGTGGTGTACTAATGCTGGTTTTCTCTCATTTTAAATTATTTCTCTCAAAAAAGAATTAAAATAAGACGTAGCTTGATTTTTAAAGGGGTCATCGGATGCCCATTTTCCACAAGTTGATATGATTCTTTATGGTCTTAATGAAAAGTCTATAATATACTTTGGGTAAAAATTCTCAATGGTTTTGTAAAACAACACCCTTTTTACCTTGTCAAAATCAGCTCTGCAAAAATCATCTCATTCTGGTCGAGGCTGCTTTAAATGTTAATGAGCTCTGCTGGCCCCGCCCCTCTCTTCTCTCTGTGGAGTGATGATCTTGTTTACATTAGTCGCGTTTAGTCGCTAAACTTCCTAACTACCACGTTATAAGGAAAGGCGATCACAAAGATTCATAAAATAACACTTATACTCGCTTCTGCTGTAAGTGAATCTGGATCACGAATGATTCACGTGAACATAGACGGATATATGTAGATCGGGAGGAGCATTCCCTTCACAAACAAACGTAATCCACTGCATCTTCAGCGGCTCAGATGTCGGGAGTAAATGACGACCACTATGTTCATTATTACATCCAGCAACACAACACCTCAATCACTCAATCGGAGATATTCTTGTCTAACTTACATCCCTGCTCCGGCATCAAAACATGTAAAGTTACTGGACGGTTACAGATGGTCTGAGGTAAGAGCTCATGTCAATCAACTATGGTGGGAGTGTCCTCTGTCATGTGACGCCACACCGACAGGCATCTGAGAACGGCTCGATTTGAAAAAGGGGATATTATTTTTACAGATTAATTAAAAACCACTGCATGGATTTTTATCATTATAGGGTAGATTTGTACATACACTGACAACACACATTAATGTTCAAACTACATGAAAAAGTCAACTTAGCATCCGATGACCCCTTTAATTGTTTGTGTATTTTAATGCATATCTTATTTAAAATCATTTCTTGAAAGAGAATGAATTAAAATAAAAAAATGTTGATGTTTAGTTGTTTTTACCGCTTGTTTTGTCTTTTTTAAAATCATTTCTTATAATAAAAATGAATTAAAATAAAGCATGCTTTTTAGCTGTTTTGTGGTGTACTAATGCTGGTTTTCTCTCATTTTAAATTATTTCTCTCAAAAAAGAATTAAAATAAGACGTAGCTTGATTTTTAAAGGGGTCATCGGATGCCCATTTTCCACAAGTTGATATGATTCTTTATGGTCTTAATGAAAAGTCTATAATATACTTTGGGTAAAAATTCTCAATGGTTTTGTAAAACAACACCCTTTTTACCTTGTCAAAATCAGCTCTGCAAAAATCATCTCATTCTGGTCGAGGCTGCTTTAAATGTTAATGAGCTCTGCTGGCCCCGCCCCTCTCTTCTCTCTGTGGAGTGATGATCTTGTTTACATTAGTCGCGTTTAGTCGCTAAACTTCCTAACTACCACGTTATAAGGAAAGGCGATCACAAAGATTCATAAAATAACACTTATACTCGCTTCTGCTGTAAGTGAAGCTGGATCACGAATGATTCACGTGAACATAGACGGATATATGTAGATCGGGAGGAGCATTCCCTTCACTAACAAACGTAATCCACTGCATCTTCAGCGGCTCAGATGTCGGGAGTAAATGACGACCACTATGTTCATTATTACATCCAGCAACACAACACCTCAATCGCACAATCGGAGATATTCTTGTCTAACTTACATCCCTGCTCCGGCATCAAAACATGGAAAGTTACTGGACGGTTACAGATGATCTGAGGTAAGAGCTCATGTCAATCAACTATTGTGGGAGTGGCCTCTGTCATGTGACGCCACACCGACAGGCATCTGAGAACGGCTCGATTTGAAAAAGGGGATATTATTTTTACAGATTAATTAAAAACCACTGCATGGATTTTTATCATTATAGGGTAGATTTGTACATACACTGACAACACACATTAATGTTCAAACTACATGAAAAAGTGAACTTAGCATCCGATGACCCCTTTAATTGTTTGTGTATTTTAATGCATATCTTATTTAAAATCATTTCTTGAAAGAGAATGAATTAAAATAAAAAAATGTTGATGTTTAGTTGTTTTTACCGCTTGTTTTGTCTTTTTTAAAATCATTTCTTATAATAAAAATGAATTAAAATAAAGCATGCTTTTTAGCTGTTTTGTGGTGTACTAATGCTGGTTTTCTCTTATTTTAAATGATTTCTCTCAAAATAGAATTAAAATAAGAAATAACAAATAACAAATTTTTAGTTGTTTTAGCGTATATTAATGCTTGTTTTGTCTTATTTAAAATCATTTATTAAAAAAAATAAATTCAAATAAGACTATCTTGATTGCAGTTCTTTCGTTGTATCCACCTTATGTTTCCCATACGAGCAGGAGCGGCCATTTGTAAACTTAATGTGCGAAGCTTCTGGTCTCATCCGTTTTCAGCTATTTTCAGCTGTACAAAACAGTTTGTTTTGATGTATATTATTTTAATGTATTATCTTAATTATGAACACAGCGGTTTGTAGTGCAAACAGTTTTACCGTTTATTGCACTTTGTTGTTATTCTCGCTATTTTCCTACAGCGGCTGATGAACCGGAAGTCTCACACATTCACAGAAAACGACTTACTTCCGCGTTGAAAATAAAGTGGATACTAATGCTTGTTTTCTCTTATTCTGAATGATTTCTTTGTTTTAGCATACATTTATGCATTTGTCTTATTTTATATAATTTAAATAAGCCATTTTTAGTAGGTTTTTATCTTGATTTTGTTGTTTTAGTGTATTTTCCTGCTTGTTGTCTTATTTTAAATCATTTCTTGAAATGAAAAAAAAAAAAACATCTTGATTTTTAGCTGCTTTAGCATATTTCAATGACTCATTTTAAATAATTTCCTCAACTAAATGAATTAAAATTGTTTAAGTGTATTTTAATGCGTATTTCATCGTATTTTAAATTATTTCTTAGAGTGAATTAAAATAAAACACCTTGATTTTTAGTTGCTTTAGCATATTTTAATGCTTATTTTGACTTATTTAAAATCATTTCCTTAAAGAAAAATGAATTAAATAAGCCATTTTTAATTGTTTTTTTATCTTGATTTTCAGTTGTTTCAGTGTATTTTCATGCTCGTCTTATTTTAAATCATTTCTTGAAAAAACAAAAAATAATACAAAACATTTAGATTTTTAGTTTTTGTGTATTTTAATGCTCGTTTTGTCCCATTTTAAATCATTTCTTGAAAGAAAAATGAATTAAAATAAGACACCTTGATTTTTAGTTGTTTTCGCATTTTTCAATGCTTGTTTTGACTTATTTTAAAGAATTTGTATCTCATTTTTTGTTAGTTGTTGAAGTGTATTTTAATGCTCATTTTGTCTTATTTAAAATAAGAAAAATGAATTAAATAGGCCATTTTAAGTTGTTGTTTATCTCAATTTTTAGTTGTTTTAGTGTATTTTAATGCTTATCGTCTTAATTTAAATAATTTCTTTAAAAGAATATTTAAAATAAAACATCTTTTTTTTGTTTTTAGTACATTTTAATGCTTGTTTTGTCTTATTTTAACAAAAAAAATAAATTAAATAAGCCATTTTAAATTGTTGTTTATCTTGATTTTTAGTACGTACGTAATGTATTTTCACATTTTTAGTATATATTACTGCTTGTTTTGTCTTATTTTAAATCAAGTCATTTTGTGACGTATTTCTTGCTGACGAAGGTCGACTGAAACGGCAACTGATCAAACTAAGCAAGTTATTTGGACGCATCTAAATAAGTGAACGATTTCACGCTGACATTGACTCCATCTGCAGATGTGCCGACGTGTCACGGATTCTGCTCTACCGCACCATCCTCTATTCTGTCTTAAGCGCTTCCGCCGGACTCTGTTCTCTCCGCAGGCGACGGCGTGCGACCGTCTCCTCTCGCTCGCTCAATATTAATGGCCCGCGCCGGCCCGAGCGCATTCAAATCGAGCGCATGCATATGGAGCAGCGCAGACGTCAGCCTCTGACCTTGGCGCTCCGCAGGGGGGTCTGGTAGCCCGCGGGCTGGTGGAGTCTCCTCTGAGCGCGCTCGGTGTGAACGTCTCCCAGGAACAGCTCCTCCGCCCGTCCGCCGGGGTCGTCATGGCGACGGCGCCGCTCCAGCCGCATCAACCGCAGCTCCTGCATGCCGAAGTCTAAGCCGCGGGTGCAGTCACGACCCGCCGCCGCCCACCGCTCGTCCCACAGCTCGTACGTCAGGCCGGGCCGGAGCGGCCGCCGCGGGTCGCAGCCCGTCCGCAGGAGCGGCCGGACGAGCGCCGCCGCCGCGGGCCCGTGGCACAGCAGCCGAACGCGGCTCAGGCGGTGCTCGCACACGGTTCCTCCGCGCACCAGCCAGGAGGCCTGCAGCGGCCGGACGCTCCCCTCGATCAGCAGGCTGTAGCTGGGCTCGCTGCAGTGCCGGTCCTCGTAGTAGAACTGCAGCGCCCGGAAGGTGTGGTCGGGGTAGAAGCGGTAGGAGCGCGTGACGAACTCCGGGCCGGGACGCACCTCGCAGCTGCGATCGGAAGAACACAGGCTTTAAAACACACTTTCCCAATACCCTGGTACGTTACCACGGTGCCGCGACCGGGAACAGCAGTACAACGGCGCAGTTTGCGAGCGCAGCACCGCGGAATCAAGACTTCCTGCGGGATCTGAGAAAGCACATTTCCAAGAAGATCAAGTAAAGAGATTTTAAGGAACGGAAGCAGACACAAAGAAATGCATCAACATTGAGCGTGTTTTTTTCAAAAATGTACTCTGACCCCACTGACAGATGTTTGCTCTTGTTTTAAGAACGCTTCATTTTGCTGCATTTCTTACAAAATTTTACATCTTCATTTTGCATCTCCAGTAAATGCAGTAAAAAGGACAATATTCATTTTTTGCAGTGTGTGCAGCGTTTAATCCCATGACTTGATGAACTGAAGACTTTCTGCTCTGATTTAAGACCTTGATTTGTGCAAATAAGCCTTTTAAGACCTGCAGAAACTCTTGTGAGACACTACAGGCGAAACCAGAGTGTTTTCATGCACTGCTCTATTTGTATCTTTTTTTAGACTAGAGGACATAAAACATCCACAACACACATTTAAGTGTTTGTTTGATTGTTCTTTATCTATCTGTGTCTGCAGAATTCAATTCCAATCCATATCTTCTATTCCTTTCTCTATATTTTGACAGTTTGTTCATATTTCATTCACACTGATTTGTACAACATTTGGTGAAAATGTGTTCGTTTTCTGTCTGTTGACAGTATTTTCTGATTTGTGAATAATTTTGTAAAGAATTACAATAAAACATCTTGATTTTTAGTTTTACCATATTTCAATGATTGGTTTTTCTTATTTTAAATCATTTCAGGAAAGAAAAATGAATTAAAATAAGTAGGGCTGTCAACCGATTAATCGCATACAAATAAAAGTTTGAGTTTGCCTAATATATGTGTGTGTGTACTGTGTGTAATTATTATGTATATATATGTATATAAATACGAGCACATTCATGTATATATTTAAGAAATATTTACATGTATTTATTATATGTTTTTATATAATTTATATTTAAATAAAAATATTTTGTACATATTTCTCTTAAATATATTAATATATTTAATATATTAATGCTTTTGTCTCATTTTAAATAATTTATTTAAAGAAAAATGAATTAAATAAGCCATTTTTAGTTTTTTTTTATTCAAGTGTATTTTAATGCTTGTTTTGTCTTATTTGAACTCATGTCTTGAAAGAAAATGAATTAAAATAAGACATTTTTAGTTGTTTACCTTGTTTTTCTTTCTAAGGCCTTGATTTGTGCAATTAAGACTATTTTAAGGCCTGCAGAAACCCTACAGGTGAAACCAGTGTGTTTTCCTGCACTGCTCAGTTTTGAGGTTTATTTTGCTTTCATATCATGTCTTCTTTCAGACGAGTGGAAATAAAACATCTGCAATACACATTTAAGTGTTTATTCTATTGTGTCTGTAGAGTTCAATTCCAATTCCAAGAGTTTGCTCTCTTTACCGTTTTATTCCTCTCTATATTCTGAAGGTTTCTTCATTTTTCATTCACACTGATACATACAACATTTTACTCCTAAAAACGTGGTAAAACTGTGTTTGTTTTCTGTCTGTTGACAGTATTTTCTGATTTACAGAGTGATAAAACGAAATCCACCAAAAATGGGAAAACCTTCACCTCTAATATGACCACAAAATCAAGAATTATTAGCTGACTTTATGTTCACATTTATAGTCTGGAAATGTATGCAAATGAGTGCATATTTAATCAGAGAATATCTCATTTGCATGTTCAAACATAAAATTTCATAAAATTGTAATGCAAAACAATTGTCTCAATGCACTGTGTGAGAAAATATGCTGATATCTATTAGTCGAAGTGTGACCCTGCTGACCCGTGGTGTTTTACATTAATATTCACATCATACAAAGCCACGTCTATTATAAGGTTAGATTAGTGACACTGTTTCCTGAGAATATCGTTTTGATGCACCTTTCAATAAAAGCATTTACTCAATGCATAAATGCAGATATGCTTATGAATGAAACACCACAGTGTTTTCACAGGTTTATGCTGCATCAGATGGATATCAATACACTAACACAGTCCAACAAACCAAAGCATCTGCATAGTATTGTGTAAAGAATGGAAAGAGATTCAACGCATTGATTAGAATGAATGTAATGAGCATTATGTGAATTACAGTCATGAGCTGCTCACCTGTTGGACACCCAGTGTCCGGTGATGTTGGGCGGCATGTGGACGGTCACCTGCTGTCCGTGAAGCTGTTTGAGTCTGGAGTCACACCTGGAACTCTGATCCAGAAGATCCGGATCAGCCCTGACCATCAGCACACACACACTCACTGCGAACACACGAACACACACACACACACGGATTACACACCATAATCATCAGAGATGGTCAGTGAATGATTGAGAATTATCTGATCAACATCTGAACGCGTTTTAAATCTTCAAATCTGACACATTTGATTCAGCGGCATCTGATTCTTCCTCACAGACTCACAAACACACCTTACTACTGGAATATTAAAGCTTCCAGATATCCAAGGCTTAAAACCACAAAGTTACTCACCAGAAGAGAGCAGGACGACAGGAGAATATAAAGACAACATCTTCACAACAAATCCTCTGACAAAAAACACAGAAAGTTTCGAGTCTCGTGACGGAGATGAGAATGTCAAACGCGTTAAAGTTTCACATCAGCAGCTCTGTAAAGAATAAATGTGTTTTTCTCGTCGTTACATCCTCAGAATGAGCCTTTGGAGTCCAGAAGGAGCGTAAATGCAGAGGAAGGAGTGCGAGCATCATTGTAAGAGCGACACCTTTCATTTCTCACTTCCATCTGAGGAGAATCTCTGTCGCTCCCGCTCTGGTGAAGCCTGACTCGCCAACGAGTCGTTCTGTTGAATCGATTCTTTCAGTGACTCGACTGTATGGAATCACTTTGTTAGAAGCGAACAATATTGTTAACAACAGTGTTGGGGGTGACGCATTACAAGTAACGCGAGTTACGTAATATTATTACTTTTTCCAAGTAACTAGTAAAGTAACGCATTACTTTTTAATTGACAAGAAAATATCCGAGTTATTTTTTTCAAATAAGTAATGCCAGTTACTTTTTCTCCGATTTATTGATTAAAAGCTCCTGTCCCCATGTTGAGAGAAATCAGGAGTAAGATATTAGTTCTAGAATAAATGTGAACATGCATTAATTCATCTCACTCACAATAAACAGATTCAGTTTTCCTCAAGATTAATAAAAACAGTGAATCTCAACTCAGAGTATGATGCAAACCTGCAATAATTAAATATGTTAAATAATACAAATATCCATTTGTTTTCCTTTTTTTATTGCTGAAGAGTTGATATTTTTTCTTCTGCGGTCTACTGTACAGTGGCGAATTTACTTTTCTCAAAGCCTGAGGCTTTTGGTGTGAAAAGGCTTTTACATTTGCCAAAAATAGAACTTTTTATATTAAAAACAAACAAGCAAGCCCTGCCCAGATTTAAAAAGTAACGCAAAAGTAAAGAAACGCATTACTTTCCATAAAAAATAACTAAGTAACGTAATTAGTTACTTTTTTAGGGAGTAACTCAATACTGTAATGCATTACTTTTAAAAGTAACTTTCCCCAACACTGGTTAACAATAACAAAAACTGGAATTATTAATACTAATAATATCATTTACTGGGAAATGTTAAAATATTTAATCTATATAATCTAAGCAAAATGTACACTACCAGTCTAAATTTTTTTGAACAGTAAGATTTTTAATGTTTTTTTTTTTGTTTTTTTTTTTAAAGAAGACTCTTCTGCTCACCAAGTCTGCATTTATTTGATCCGAAGTATAGCAAAGGCAGTACAATTTTGAAATATTTTTTACTATTTTAAATAACTGCTTTCTATTTGAATATATATTTTTAAATGAATTTTCAGAATGATTCAGAAATCATTCCAATATGCTGTTTTGCTGCTCAAAAAACACTATTTTTATTAACAATATTTAAAATAGTTGAGTACATTTTTTTTCAAGATTCTTTTATGAAGATCCAAAAATCTGCATTTATCTGAAATACAAAGATTTTGTAACATTATACACTATACCATTCAAAAGCTTGGAGTCACTATCCTTTTTCTTTTTTGGGAAAGAAATTATAGAAATTAATACTTTTACTTAGCAAAAATGTATTAAACTGATCAAAAGAGCTGATAAAAACATTTATAATGTTACAAAAGATTTCTTTTTCATATAAATGTTGTTCTGAACTTTCTATTAATCAAAGCAACCTGAAAAAACAAGTTCTACTCAGCTGCTTTCAACAATAATAATCAATGTTTGACTGGAGTAATGATGCTGAGAATTCAGTTTTGAAATCACAGGAATAAATTACATTTTAAATTACATTCAAATAGAAAGCAGTTATTTTAAATAGTAAGAATATTTCAATTCAAATTACTTTGGATCAAATAAATGCAGGCTTGCTGAGCAGAAGAAACTTCTTTGAAAAACATTAAAAATCTTTTGACTGTTAGTGTAGTTAGGAGCAGCAAAATGACTTACAGAGATTAAAAATTACACATCTGAGTGACTCATTTTAAACGGATCGTCCGAATGAACCGACTCGCTCAAACGAATCGTTCTCCCTGACGTTCGCGCGCTCTCTCCCCCGCTGAGCGCAGTCGTGGGCGCGCATTAGTGGGCGCGCTCTCTGATGGATCGGACCGCAGCAGGACTCGGATTCAATCACCATGATCTTATGAGTCACTGCGAGTGTGTGTGTGTGTGTGTGTGTGTGTGTGTCGTGATCAGCGCAGGTAAATAAGAGCAGATGTGGGTTTGTCTGAGATTATAAGTTTCACATGATGACATTTACAGCGCAGGAGTTTGACTGTAGCAGCACAAGCACACATTAAGACGTGATTCTGTTCTGACTGTGAGCCGTTTCTGATCTTATGAATTTTTTACTCTTCTCTTGTACTTCATTTTAATGACATGCGACTTCTGAAACAATTAGGCGACCCGCATGGAGTCAGAAACCCAGATTCAAAGCAGTTTAACACACAGGCGGTCATTAGAGTCTGAATTTATTTTTGAATATCATGCACTTTCCATCTAATGATATGGTGCGACAGTACCATGGTGATACCATGTTTATGCACGTGGCATCTTGCATCCAGTGGGTTTCTCTGAACTACCTTGGATGATGATGATGGACCCAAATAACAAACATATATTCTAAGAATGTTTTGCTAACGATGTCGTTAAGTTAGGAAATCGTTATTTCTGAACGTCCTCTGACGATTCAAGGTTTTAAAACCGTTTTGGGCGAGACTTCCGGTTCATTAGCTGGTATAGGGAATTAACAAGAAGAATAAGGTGCAGGAAACGGTAAAACTGTTTGGAAGGCAAACCAGTGTAGATGTAATTAAAATAAAACAGGAAAACAAACTGATTTGTAAGGCTGAAAATATCTGAATGCAGATGAGACCGGAAGCCACACCCATAAACTGTACGCACTCCTACCAGAAAAATAAGGAGGATAGGAACATTTTATCATATTGCAAACATTATGGGAATTTTAGTTTAAAATGTTCTCTAAATATTCTGAAACGAAACAAAAAATGTGTCATAAATGATGTGTTTTTGTGCTAATGTTTTGAGAACATTATTAAAGACCAGATAACATTGAATGAACATTCTATTAACGTTTTTAACCTTGCCGGAATGTTCCCTGTTGGCTGGGTAAATATTAAAATGCACAGATATAGTAAACATAATACACTAAAAATGATTTTCCAAAGTATTTTAGGTTATGTTTGACAAGAAAATGCTATTTTCAGTCTTTCAGCTTCAGAACTTTCTTTGTAATTATCTCTGAAATTTCTAGTAGTAAAAACTTTCTACACCAATTTTTTCTTCCAGTGAATATAAAATATCACTAATAAAAAAAGACCTAAATTTCACCATGCTATTTGGAGATAGAGTACCATATAAATTCCATAGTGCATAAAGTTTAGTACCACAGTAATGTATCGACAGCACATTTAACAGAACATATTACTATTTTTACTTTAATATTTAATTCAGTGTGTTACTTGCCATTCATATGCAATTATTTTTTTTTATAATTTTATTTTTATAATTTAACAGAATTTGTGAAATTTACTAGCAATTTCCGAGTGAAAATTGTTCCGATGCACAAACACAGTAAACACATCAATACACTAAAAATGATTTTTCAACAATTTTGGAGTATGTTTGACAAGATTAATACTATTTCAGTCTTTCTACTTTAAAAAGCAGTGTTAAATTCGTCATTTCTTTGCAATTTTCTAGCAATTCTAAAAACTTTCTACACCAATTTTTTCTTCCAGTGTACTATGAAATGTCACTTATAAAAAGTACAAAATTTTACCATGGTATTTGGAGATGGAGGACCATATAAATACCATAGTAAATAAAGTTTACTACAGTAAAAATCTAAGTACAATACAGTGTAAAAATTAAATTGGTAGCACATTTAACAAGAAAATCTTTAAAAAAAAAATTATACTATTTAATTCTGTTAATTATTATTTTTATTAAACATACTTTTATAATTTTATAGAATTGTTTGTAAAATTTACTAGCAATTTCTGAGTGAAAATTATTTCAGTGCGATTTTTCCCAGTGCACCTTTTATAAGGTCAAAACAAGAGGCGGTGACAGTGAAGGATGAACAGATGAGTCCTCATCAACAGCGTTTACTACAGTATCACGCAGCCTGTTCAGACTGAGAGCTGTTTACTGTAATTGTGCTTTAAAAGCTCATTCATGACATCAGTGATATTAAGGAGCGCTGTAATGGCCTGCCACAGAGTGTTCAATTACTGCTGGCGAGCCTCATCTTTAATTCATGCGCGTGTTTTTTATAGGTCGCTATGATGAGGGTGATTTGTTTTGCCGAAGCGGATCTGCGACGCGCGGCTCAGGTGTGGCTTATTTGGTTATTTGTCATTTAACCGATAATTTCTCATACAGGCTCCTCGGGCCTCAGATCAGTCTGTGATTATCAGACGCTCCTCTCTCTCCCGATCTCACCTGCAGTGGTGTGTGTGTGTGTGTGTGCGAGCGCAGACGGACACCCGCGTCTCTCCTGCGCGCGAGTGGGCGTCTGCAGAAAGCGGCGAACCATCAGGGAACCTGAGCGCGTTTGACAAGACCAAAATATACGTGTTGAGATGAGTGAGGAAAACAGCAAACACTTCACACGTCCACAGGAGCTCCGAGAGGAAAACACTGCAGAATCAACATGAAATCATGAGGATAAACACACGGGTCAGCGCCGGGCGCCGGAGGAACGCGCTTTTCTCATCGAGGCCTTAGGAGGCCACAGGAAAATAGAACTGAACCTTTAGACCAAATCTGAGAATCATATTGGATGCATCAGGCTTTTTATGGCTCTGACACAGTGATAATATGAAGCTCAGGGTTTTTTTTTTTTTTTTTTTTTTTCAGACCCTCGAACTGCAGATGCTGATATTTATATGATGAAATTCTGCCACTTGTAAAAGCAGAGCAGATACTGATATGAAATGATGTAAATATCAGTGGTTACTCTGCATCTCCAATAATATGTCGGATGATGATTCAAACATATAATGCAATGATGATTGAGAGACGAACAAACAAACGTTCCTCAAAAGATGCGAGATGTTTTGAAGGTTTGGGAAGATCATTCCTCCACTGAGGAACAGTGAAAGCAAAGCTTCTAACGTTCCTCAAACAATCAGATCTGAAATTAAAAAATGATTCATGGAGACTCAAACAAGGCCAAGCTAGAAATATGTCTTCGGTTATTCTGACATTGGTGACCCTGGACCACAAAACCAGTCATAAGTGTACCTTTTTTTTTTTTTTTTAAATCAGCTGAAAGCTAAATAAGATTACAATGGTATCACAATGGTGCATGTCCAAAAACATAATATAACCATGGTATCATCTACCAAACAGTGCATTTTTGTCACCAAATGTGAACCTGGACCACAAGACCAGTCATAATGGTCAAAACTGAATAAATAAGCGTTCCATTGATGTGTGGTTTGTTAGGATAGGACCATATGTGGTTGAGATACAACTATTTGAAAATCTGGAATCTGAGGGTGCAAAAAAAAAATCTAAATATTGAGAAAATCACCTTTAAGTTGTCCAAATGAAGTTCCTAGCAATGCATATTACTAATCAAAAATTAAGTTTTGATATATTTATGGTAGGACATTTACAACATATCTTCATGGAACATGATCTTTACTTAATATCATAATGATTTTTGGCATAAAAGAAAAAAAAAAATTCAAAAAAATTTGACCCATACAATGTATATTTGGCTATTGCTACAAATATACCCGTGATACTCAAGACTGGTTTTGTGCTCCAGGGTCACATTTGCTTGATAAAAATCAAGGTTTAACAGCAAAAAGACAGTAAGGTGGACGTTTGTACACTTACACTAAAACAGTGAGACGAGTCAAACAGCAACAGTTTGATGATTTAAAGGCCGTACGATAAGAGACAGCAGGATTTACAGGGTTAAACATGTTTTCTGCTTGTAGTTTTATAGGCTGAATTTCACAAATCCATGTCCAGCTCATATTTCATCCAGCAAATCAATAAAAAAATGAATAAATTCTTGAGCTTTGAGTGTGAAATATGAGCTGGACGTGATTGTGTGTGTGTGTGTGTGTGTGTATGAAGGTGCATGAAGGTTCCTCACACTCTTTCTCACTGACGTTCAGTCGGTGTCAGAGGTCATGGAGGTCATTGAGGTCACCGACCCAAACCCCAGCATTTACAGAAGTGCTTGTGATGCTGAAAACTAACAGGACTTTCTCTTAAGCAGTGTTTCTTTAATCAGAGGAAGACAGTGGCTTTATGAGATGCGATGAATAAATGCATGAGCAAAAACTAGACTCCATGTCTGCTATTAGGCCAGAATGGATAATTAGCCGGTCCTCCTAAAAGGACGGCGCAAACACGGCGTCATGAAAAATACATGCCAAACGCTGCTCAGCTTCAAAGACGCCCGCGTTCCTCGCGGTGCCACCGCCGCCGCTAATTTACGGGCGCGTCCGTCGCTCGGCGCTCTGAAGTCTGTCAGTCGAGCCGCCGATGAAGCGACTGTAACAGCTGTAAATGTTTCAGCATCTGCTGCGCTGACAGGACACCGCATGTAAACAAACGCTGATTTGAGACGAACGTCCCAGCAGCTGTTGGATTTACAGGCCCAGAGTTTCGCTTCTAACGTTCAGAACGCCATTTCATCCCTCCGCGAGGAGGAAAAACAGCTTGGTGCCGTTAAATATTCAATGGCAGACTGCCACGACAGACACTGGAAACCAAACTCTCACGCTTGGCGAGAACACACGGCGCAGATGAAATCCGAGGCTCCTGCTCTAACACCAATTTTCACAAGGCAGAATCAAACGAACGCTTCCGTCCGTCTCGAAACGAGACGCTTAATTCGGTTGCGCTCCGCTCGCCTCATTTACGGGCCGTTTTAAACGGATTCCCCACAAACGCAACGTCTGGAGGCGGCACGAAAGGTTTTAGCTTGATAAATGATTTCACTATGAAAATTCGTCTGCACGCCTCCGGCCGAAGCCTCATTTGCACAGCGAAATCATCGAAGACGACAGCGGCGAACGCAAACGAGCTCTATTCGGATGGGTCTCGTGTGCCAGGGAGCCCGGGACTCTAATCCGCAGGATAAACAGCGGGAAAAATCCTCGTCGGGACGGTCTGTGCCGCAGCTGAGCAGACTGATTAGCGGCGGAGAGAATCGAGCGCCCTAGAAACACAAAAGCAAGATGAAGAGGTGCAGGCAGATGAAGAATCAGAAGCCGCGCACGTTTCGCGTGAGGGCCAGACGCAACGGTGCATTCGGAAGGTCAATCTGTTTTTCATTTCTGAGTGCATCCGAAGAAACAAATTTGACAAGACTTGTTTGTCCTTGATGTGAGAAAGCGCCGTTTCCGGCGGAGAAACGTTTGATTTGATTTTAGATGAAAGTTTGGAGAACAGAAACACCTACAGAATCATTTCGGCAGCTGAATTTGGCACCTTTGGGATCCTGGAATAAAAACCCTCAATTATCAGCTGGAAATGTGTTTTCTGTCTAAAACTTCTTTGCACTTGCACAAACAAAGCTTCCAATAGGGGTTTTCACAGCAATAGGAAATACATTTTTTGGCTTTCTAAAGAACCATGCTTTCACAACAGTTCACCCAAAAATGAGAATGAGCCAAAAACGTCCTCATCCTGAGCTCGTCCAAGAGTTTGTAGAAATTCCATCATTGCATCACTGTCTCACCAACGGATCCTCTGCAGTGAATGGGTGCCGTCAGAATGAGAGTCCAAACAGCTGATAAAAAACATCACAAGTAATCCACACCACTCCAGTCCATCAGTTCACAGTCCACAAAACATCTTAAAGGGGTCCTATTATGCTTTTTCACTTTTTTTTTAATTTTAGTCAGTGTGTGGTGTGTATGTTATATATATTAGTCTGTTTCTCTCTTATCCCGAGGTCACATTAACCACCAGATCCAGTCCGTATCCAGATCAGATGGTCACTGCAGTCCCCCGGATCCAGTCCGAACCCAGCCCAGATGGTGGATCAGCACCTAGTGACGACCTCTACAGCCCTGAATGTCATCGGAGTCCACATCAACTAGATGAGCCCCAGAGACGGATCCACAGTGAAGACCTCGTCACCTAGACGGCTGTCGGCACAAGACCACGGGACCTTTGGCCAGAGGAGAACTGGCCCCCCGACTGAGCCTGGTTTCTCCCAAGGTTTTTTTCTCCATTTGTCACCGATGGAGTTTTGGTTCCTTGCCGCTGTCGCCTCTGGCTTGCTTAGTTGGGGACACTTTCTCTCAACACAATATTGCATTTTATTTTATTGTTTTTGATTAACTACCTTTACCTAAAATGTGAGTGTTTACTGTTGCCTTTGGCATTGTTGATGTACTGTTTCCTATCTAATACTGTACAGCCGCCTTGTCACAATTCTGTATTGTTAAAGGCGGTATATAAATAAAGGTGACTTGACTTGACTTGACTATGTTTGGGCATACAAAAGATCTACTCCAAAAGGAGATATTTCATTTAAAAAAAAAAAAAAAAAATCCCTTCCCAAGAACAAACGGCTCCTTTGGACTACAGCATTTGATTTCCGGATGTTATGATGTCACAACGCGGCCCATTAGAATATCATTAAAATAAAAATCCCGCCTACGGAAATTCGAATGGTTGGGGGGTGCGTAGGGACGAGGTGGAGGATTAGCGTAACTTTAGCGATGCAGTGCGGAGAGCCGCTTCTGAGGCGCTTCAACAAACCGCAGCGCGGCGGGTATAAACACAAGCATTGACTAGAGTGACCGCGTCGGAGCCGCAGCGCACCGCAGACGTGTGGTCAGAGATTTATTCATCATACAGTGCAGATAGCTTCATTTATAACGCGAGTTTTTTTTTAAAATGCATAAACTTGCACTAGACTAGGCTAATCAGGGATGATGTTCTTTGATAATGTTAATGTTAGGCTGCTTTTAGCTGGAGCTGGTTTCGGGCAATGACAGCTCAGTATGTAAAATAATTAAATAAATTCATGTATTGGCGATCGTGCAGGCTGACGATAGGACCCAACACCACTGTAGCGTATTATGTACTAGGTGTATACGACTTCCTTCTTTCAGACAAATGCAATCAGAGCTATATTCAAATTTATCCTGGCACTCCCAAGCTTTAGAACGGCATAGATGGGCATTTCTCCTCATCAATCCAAAACAAGTCCAATAAAGTGCATCCATCCATAATAAAAAAAGTGCCTCATACGGCTCCTCATAGCCAATCAATGCATTTTTGTAAGAAAAATATCCACATTCAAAACATAAGAATCAGTTTAATTTGCTGAAACACCGTCTAAGCTGTTCACCAATCGCAACGCAGTGGGACAGTTAACCAATCACAGCACTTTTTTTTATTTGGAAGGCGGGCCTTCATTAAACCCAGAACTAATCGAGTCATTTGTGCCAGGCTGGGAGAAATGTATTGTAATAAAGTATTGTGAAAGTAGTGAGTAGTGTGAAAAATAATGCGTTTTTCGAACCACCAAGCCTGAAAGCATGTTCTAGTACACCCCCAAAACAAAATCAAGACATTGAAAAAGTGCGTAATAGGAGCTCTTTAATGATGGATTTGTTTTAGTTTTTGTCTTCTCAAGATGTTAACTGATGGACTGGAGTGGTGTGGATTACTTGTGATGTTTTTATCAGCTGTCTGGACTCTCATTCTGACGGCACCCATTCACGTGCATTGGTTACATTTCTCCAAATCTAATGAACAAACTCATCCTAATCTCAGATGCCCTTTAATTTTTAAGAGTGCGTTTCATTTAAAGCACAGAGGAACACTCTCTCAAGGGAATAAAGTCACAGACAGACAGTATTCATCAAAAACTACAGTCGTGTTTGTTCTTTGTTCCTCTGAATAAATCAGCTCTTCGTTTGTTTGCGTGTCCAGAACGCCTCAGAATGCACATGAAGGAGGAGTCTGAGCGCCGCTGCATTCATCAGCTCCTCACTGACTCCGTACGGAGCAGGAAAACAAAGTGCCAATCATCGGCTGTGTGGCTGCGAGTGGACTTTGTTCAGCGTTTGCTGCCATTCTTGAGGACGGGCGCTTTGATGTGGCGGAGCGACTGAACGTCCAGATGGGACTCCAGCGGCACGGGAGGAATACTGCCGCAGTGCTGCATAAATGCGGCCCGTTTACCAACAAAAGAGTCCAGCATGAAAGAGTCACGACCGCTGCGCATGACACAGGAAGAGCCTTTCATTACAAAAACACACTATTAATGTGGGCCGAGTAATGAAAAACCATTAATGGTAACGTTATTGAACCCCTGCAGGGTCAAAGGGCGCATAATCAACATCTCTAATGGCATTTTCACTACGGTCACTGAGCGACAAAATAAATGAAACTGCAAGCAACAGCAATTACTGGACAAACATGATGCATCACATCTGAACGGCCACAACGTTTTGGAAAGGTTCTCTAGAAGCATTCTTCCAGTAATGTTTGTTTATCTTTAATAACGTTTTCAAAGTGATGGAATGCTTCACTCCTGAAACATGGTCATCTAACATTTTTTTTTTAAATGTTCTTTGAATGCTCTGAAACTAGTAACATTCCCATAGTGTTCTCAAAAAGAACAGAATGGATATTTTGAATGTTCAAAGACAACATTTGCATAACTTAATGGAAACGTTGGGAAAACATTCAGAGAACGTTTTGTTAGCTGGGAAGTGGCCAAAAACAAAATCCTGAACAGTTAAAGTAGCGTACACAACTTAGTTGAATAAATAAAAGTAATTTAGATCATTATTGTCTGTCATGGTCAATTAAAGCACAGTTAAAAAAACAGAGAGAACTGGCCAATCTCTGGAAAACTGTGTCTGACCAACAGATGGCGCTGTCATCTGAACGGTGACCTCGTTTGGCTTTGAAAGATTCAGTGCCAAAATATTAGTTGCCATTAATAAGCCACAAAATTGCCATCTTGACTAATTAACCATGTCTGTTAATTACTAGAGAACAATTTTTGAAATCAAGAAAACATCTGGACTGAGAATCAGAGCCAAATTCTGAGAATGATGCAGAACTTTGTAGGGGAAATAGAAAAAAATAAATTAAAATACAAAAATAAAATAAAAATAAAGAATAAAAAACTATTTAAAAAAATGTAAATAAATAAAAGTGTTTAGGCAAGACAAAAGAAGTGTCTGACTTTGAAAAAGTGGTAGTTTTTGTGCTCTTCACGCCTCTGGAAACCTCTGAAAAGCAGAAAGATGATTTAGGTGAAGGCGTTGAGAAGATACAAGCATTTTCAGATGTTGCTGTAACACTTGATTGCACACAAACATATAAATATATTATGAAAAATAACATAAACCACGAGAAAACATCTGTTACCTTCAGAACACGGCAGCTCCTGAAGTCTTGATTCAACAGTGCAAAGAAACCAGCAGCTTCATTAGAGCTTCGTTAAAAAAAAAAATCCTCAGCAAATATTGGTTTATCAAGCCAAGTAGTTGACCAAATCCAATACGAGCAGCCATTTAGTGACAGGAATTGAATCTAATGGAATTGTGCTTCTAGGCCAAAAGTTTCAAAAATCAAAGTGAGCAAAGGAGAAAGAGACTAAGCTGATCGCTGATTGGCGTTTGAGTGTTGGAGCCGCTGAAATATTGATAATCGACATCATGATCTCGTGTTTCACCTGATTAACTGTGTTTTGTTGCAGTAATAAAGGCGATGTTAGCGGGTCACGACGCTCCTGCGAACAGACTGCGGATCCCAGAGCCCTTATTATTCCCAGCCGCTCCTCTCAGAGAAACTCTAATCCAGCCCAAATCCCACCGCAGTCTCCGGCGCTGATCCCGATCTCTCTGATGACACGAAGTGAAACGCCCGAGTCGATCGTGAGATCAGCGCACCGAGAATCCCTCGAGATCTCGACTCTCTCGCGTCACGTTGACATTCCGAGCCGCACCTTCAGCCTCATTTAAAACCAGCAGGTAGCGGCTGATCAAATATTGAAGACTTGCTATAAAAAAACCCTCCTCCACTATTCTTGTGTGACTTATGTGTCCGTATGAAAGCGTTTAGAGACGGGCAGCTGTCGCTCACATAAAAAAAGAACAGCGAGCTGATGTACGAGAGGCTTTACTGGAGATGTGATCGTCTTACACAACAAATCAAAACAAAACACCACAAATAATCAAACAGCACACGATTAACACAGAAACACAGGTGGATCTTCAGAACTGGAAGTTCTCGTCAGTCATGTCAATGGCCCAGGCGAACTTGTCCCTCTGGGTTTTGTTGTAAATCTTTTCAATGGGGACCTGATGCTTCTTACACCTACCGAACAACATCACAACGTTAGAGACAAGGCCACATCCATGCATGCATGCATCCATCCATCCATCCATCCATCCATCCATCCAACCAACCATGCACACACCCATCCATGCATCCATCCATCCATCCATCCATCCATCCATCCATCCAACCATGCACACACCCATCCATGCATCCATCCATCCATCCATCCAACCAACCATGCACACATCCATCCATGCATCCATCCAACCATGCACACATCCATCCATCCATCCATCCATGCACACACCCATCCATGCATCCATCCATCCATCCATCCATCCATGCACACACCCATCCATGCACACATCCATCCATGCATGCATCCATCCAA